>JAODPA010048163.1:0-11667 GCA_025585075.1 Nepenthes mirabilis | reverse complement strand
TATAATGATCTAATTTTTTCCAACAAGTCATAGAAAAGAAATAATCTTCTAAATGTATTGGTACCATAAAAGATGAGTCAAAATTAATTATACATAATAAAATTTAAAATTTTACCGAATTACCTAAAAGTTGCACGATAATTGATTGTAAATATATATTTGATAGGTACACCAATAATGGGCTGGCCCAAAGAAAGGTCAACAGAAGCCCAAGAAGGTCGGTCAACATTTTTGATGGCCCAGTAAGAAGACGGGCCCAGGAACTGGAAAGCCCAAGACGGTCAACGTTGGCGTTGACCGTCTTGGCGGCCAATTCGCTCACAGACGGTCAACTCAAGGTTAACCAGCTTGATTGGGCCTTTAGAAGCTTTACTACAGTGATGGGCATATTCCATACTGGCCCATAGCCCATCAGTTGATCGCCGGCTATTCTCCCTTCGTTCTCCACAAAGGCGGCCAACACCACTGACGGTCAACTCAAACGTTGACCGTCCGTGCCCTATATGTTGGGCCCAAATAACTCCTTTCTACAGTAATGGGCCTACTCCGTTTGGGCCCACCACTCATCAGACGGCCAACCACGATCCTCCAAGGATATTCCACGATCTCAATTTATACCAGAAAGGATATTAACAAGATTGACGCCCTTCAAATAAGGAAGGCGCCAGATCTTCCCGATTCCTTGCCCGCCAAGGTAACCCAACGACCATGTACTGAAAAGGAAGGACGTTAGTTTGGAAAGTTGTTGGCCTCCTTAGAAGGAAAGGATCACGCCCACATTAGCAACTGGCATCTGCTCCAGAAGGCAAGCCAGCCAAGGTAGAGACAGGAGGGATCACGCCCTCCAAAGAAGGATGATCACTCTCCCAGCCATAAAAACAAACCCAGAGTCCATATTTTGGGGACGTCTGCATTCACTCACAAACCCTAAGTGCCCTGAGAAACAAGCTCTCTCTCCCGGCAACCAAACTCTCAAACACAATCAAACTCCAAGGCAACGAACGAGTCTCTACAGCCGTTCTTTACCTTCCCACCATCCAGATACGAGAAAGGCCTTGCGTCTCTCTGACATCTGGAACAAAACACTCTCTTCCCCTCTCCCATTGCTCTTACGTATTTTCAGTTCCTTCCTTTGAAGACTATTTTACTGACTTGAGCGTCGGAATATTTTTGATGGGATTACATTCTGTCGTTAACGCTGACCTCTTGTTCGCTTTAGTGGTGTGCAGGATTCATACTCAGTGAACGGAGCCGGTTCAATCCATCCAAGAGAATCCGAATCTGTTCGAAGTCGGATCCAGGTACGCATCATTGGCGCCGTCTGTGGGAAGCGCTTACGAAAAGCCTGCCACAAAAAATTTGCACAAACTCTCTCTCTGTCACCTTCTAACTCTACAATGGTGAACACGAGAGCCCAGGCTAGCGATCCCTCTAGAGAAACTGCTAACCCTGACCAGGACCTTGCTGCTGATGTCCTAGCCAACGGGGCCACAGGTGGAGTTCCACCGCCCTATTTTCAACAATTGGAGGAGCAGATGCAGGCCAACAATCGCCTGCTACAATTGCTTTGCACACAGAATGAACAACGGTAACAAGCGGCTCCACCCGCAGCCATTCCTGCTCCTGCCACCAAAAAGGGTGGCCAGAGGAAGAAGAAGCCGGCCAAAAGGCCTGCCAAAGCCGGAAACAATCCGGCTCCGGCGTCCTCCCGCGTTCCTGGCCAGAACAGGCCAATGGAACGCTCCGAGAGTACGTCTCCGACAGAGAGCCCAGAAAGAAGAAATCCTCGATACTCTCGGGCGGAAGACCACCACACAGTCCAGGAGCGAGCCTCCAGGACTGCCAGGTCCACTGTAGGCAGCAGCCAACCGGTTGCTGAACCCGCCGGGGACAAGACAGAGTTGAAGAATTTTCTCAACTCCAAGCGATCAGCAAACGCCACTCACGCCGATCCACGAGTGGACCAAATCTGGAACCACGTGTTCCAGAATGACGAGCGCGCCATCGACTAGGACAGATCACCTTTCACTGCAGAAATCTTAAGCCGTCCAAGTTTAAAAGGCCGTCCATTGACTTATACGATGGGGGCAGTGAACCGATTGACCACCTGGATCACTTCCGCACCCATCTAAGTCTACAAGGGCTAGAAGACTCAGCGATATGCCGCTGCTTCCCGCTCACGCTGAAGGGAGACGCCAGAATCTGGTTTCACCATCTCCCTTCAGGCACTGTTAGCAGTTTCCGTGAACTCACGGATCTCTTCCTGGCTCAATACGCTTCGAGCCGACGGGAAGAGAAGCAGCCGTGGCATCTCTCCCACATAAAGCAGAAACCGGGAGAGAACCCACGGCGTTTCCTGGATCGCTTCGTGGCTGAGGCCAGAAGGATCCCCAGGATCACAGAGGAGATGAAACTGGGCAGTTTCATCTCAGCACTTACTTTCGGTGACTTTTTCAAGCACCTTGCCCACAAGAACCCTCAGACCTTCCGCGAGGCGGAATCCATCACTAGGGCCTACGCTGCAACAGAAGAGGCCAACGAGGCAAAGTGTCCTGAGCGGGCGGATCAGCCTCGGCCGTTTCCTGGTGAAGGGAAAAGAAAATACAGTGGCGGAGAGGATTCCCGCCAGAAGCAGCGCCGGACTGGGCCCCCAGAACACAGAGACTACGGGCCCACCACTTTTACGCCCTTGACAGACGCGTTCCAATGTCCTAATGCAGATCAGCGGAAAAAATTTTTTGAAGTGGCCAAAAACGATGAAAAAGGACTCGAAAAATCAGTCCAAGTACTGCGACTTCCATCGCTCTGCTGGCCACTCAACCGAAGATTGTAAAATGCTGCAGAGGAAAATCGAGGACCTGATTCGCAGAGGACACCTCACCCGATTCGTCAAGGGACCTGGACAGAACTTAGGGGCGGCTGATGAAGAGGGGTAGGAGCAGACGCCTCCCCGAAGCAGGATTGCGGTAGGGGTGGTTAACATGGTCACCACCCGACCTGCCAGGAGCCCGGCAGACAGCAAGGAGCAGCAAACTGGGAGGAAGAAGCCGCGCACAGTAGACAACATTATTAGCTTCAGTGATTGTGACTCGAACCATGTAATCTTCCCCCATGCTGACCCCCTTGTAATCTCGGCACTCATTTCAGATGGTACTTCAGACTACCAACTGAAACGAGTCTTTATTGATAATGATAGTTCTAAAGACTTACTTTACCTGGATGCGTTCTTTAAATTAGGCCTAAAAAAGAATCAACTAAAACCCACTGAAGGGCCTTTATACGGCCTTGACAATGAACCGGTACCCATCCAAGGGACAGTCCAACTGGAAGTCACCCTGAGCACCTATCCGAAAACAGCAACTCGCATGCTAACCTTCCTAGTGGTTGACATGCCCTCTGTTTACAACGCGATACTAGGTAGGCCGTGCCTAACAGCGTTTGGGGCGGTTACATCAATCCCACACCTTAAAATACAATTCCCAACTCCCTACGGCGTCGGAGAAGTTTTAGGAGACCAGGTCACTGGGTGGACCTGTTACATGGCCCAGATTGCCCCAAGTGGCAGTGCTCAGACAATTGGAGAACTCGACCATTGGGATGAGGCAACCCTCCAACAGGCGCAGCCTGGCGAAGCCACGGATCTAGTCCCACTGGACCCGGGGGAACCGGATAAGTGTGTCCAGATCGGCGGCTCACTCGCCGGGCAACTACGCGATGAATTGATCGCGTTTCTACGAAGGAACGCGGACCTTTTTGCTTGGACTCCCGCGGACATGCCCGAGATTTCAGCTGAGGTGATGGTCCACAAGCTGGGCCTTGATCCTGACCGAAAGCCGGTTAGAAAGAAGCGAAGGAACCACTCCGTAGAAAAGCTGATCGCCATCCGAGAGGAGGTGAAAAAGCTACTGGACACTGGATTTATTAGAAAAGTCCAGTACCCGGATTGGCTCTCAAACGTCGTCTTGGTTAAGAAGAGCAACGAAAAATGGCGAATGTGCGCCGATTTTACCGACGTCAACAAGGCCTGCCCAAAAAATAGTTTTTCCTCGCCCAGGATCGACCTACTGGTTGACTCCACGGGTGAACATGAACTGCTCAGTTTCATGGATGCTTATTGGGGTTACAACCAAATTTGAATGAGTCCGAAAGACGAGGAGCATACCTCATTCATAACGGACCAGGGCACCTATTGCTACAAGGTAATGCCCTTCGGACTGAAAAACGCTGGAGCAACTTACTAGCGGCTGGTCAACAAGATGTTCGAAAAGCCGATTGGTCGCAAAATGGAGGTCTACGTCGACGACATGCTCGTTAAGAGTAGAGTCACTGGCGACCACATACGTGACCTGAAAGAATCTTTGAAGTGCTCCGCCAGCACCAAATGAAGCTAAATCCGGCCAAGTGCGTCTTCGGGGTAGCCTCTGGGAAGTTCTTGGGTTTCATCGTCTCCCAGCGGGGGATCGAGGCAAACCCAAAAAAGATTAAGGCCCTCGCTGACATGGCTCCCCCACGAAATGTAAAAGACGTCCAGCGATTGACTGGACGGCTGGCAGCTTTGTCCCGCTTCCTCGCGAAGTCTGGAGACAAGTACCAGCCCTTCTTTAAAGCTCTGAGAGGGACAAAATCCAATGGATTCCAGTGGACGGCTGACTGCCAGTCCGCCTTTAATGAGTTGAAGCAGTATCTAGCCAGCCCACCGTTGCTAGCGTTACCCAAAGACGGGGAGGAGCTGTACCTTTACCTGGTAGTATCGAAAGTGTCCCTCAGTTCCATCCTCGTGCGCCAGGAATTCGATATCCAGCAGCTGGTCTACTATGTAAGCAAAACGTTGACCGGCCCAAAAACTCGCTATCCGCGCGCTGAAAAGCTGGCACTGGCACTTATCTTCGCAGTGTGAAAATTAAGGCCATACTTTCAAGCGCATCGCATAGTAGTCCTTACTGACCAGCCACTGAAGGGCATACTCCAGAAACTAGACGTTTCTGGACGGCTGGTGAAGTGAGCTATTGAATTGGGGGAGTTCAACATCGAATTTAGGCCCAGACCGGCCATAAAGGCGCAGGCTTTGGCTAAGTTCATCGTCGAGACCACGACCCCAATTCACGAGGAACAGCCCACAGAAAATGAAGAACAGCCCAACGAGATCCCAGAATGGACACTCCACGCGGACGGATCGTCCACGGACAGTGGCAGTGGAGTAGGGGTGATCCTAACGACCCTTGATGGATTCGAGATCAAGTATTCCCTGAAACGTGATTTCCCAGCGACCAACAACGTCGCTGAGTACGAAGCCCTGTTAGCTGGCTTGCGATTAGCAAAGGAGTGCTTTGCTAAGAGGTTGGCAATTCATAGCGACTCCGAATTAATCGTCAACCAAGTCAATGGGGGCTTCGAGGTGAACAACCCTTCCTTGGCCAGGTACCTGGCAAAGACAAAGGAGGCCATCCAGGGTTTCGACAAACTGACCCTGGCTCACGTTCCTCGAGCTGAATATTGAAAGGCAGACCGGCTGGCTAAAGTCGCTGCTGTCGAGAACCCAGAACAGTATTCGAGGGACATGCGAGAGATCCTGAATGCTCCCAACATAGAGAAACAGGAGGCAATGCATATTTCTGAGACGGAAAACTGGATGACGCCCTACTTTAGATACTTGGCCGACGGATCACTCCCAGAGTACGCCGAAAAGGCCAAACGAATTAAAAAGACAGCCGGCTGGTATACGGTAGTTGATGGGCGGCTGTATCACCGCAGATACTTAACTCCGTATCTCCGCTGTCTAACCCCCGAGGAGGCCGACTACGCACTGGGTGAAGTTCACCTCGGGATCTATGAATCACACATAGGCTGAAAAAACCTGGCCTTCAAGATCATGTGACAGGGCTACTATTGGCCCTCGATGAAAAAGGACGCGCTTGAGTTTATGAAGAAATGTGAAAGCTGCCAGCTTCACGGCAACCTTCACCATCAGCCATCCGCAGACCTGAAGTCGTTTCAGGCACCGTGGCCCTTCGCGCAATGGGGGCTCGACATTCTCTGCTCATTTCCCGTTGCCACGGGGCAAAGGAAGTTTATCATAGCGGGCATCGACTACTTCACTAAATGGGTCGAGGCAGCCCCTCTTGCAAAGATCACAGAACACAATGCTCTGGAGTTCCTTCACCAGAGTATTGTCTGCAGGTTTGGCATCCCAGAGGTTGTGGTGACTGACAACGGGACCCAATTTTTGGAAAAATGCTTCACCAAGTATTCACCAGCCTTGGGATCAAGCTAGTCCACACTTCGGTGGCATACCCCCAGGCCAACGGGCAGGTGGAGGTCACAAACTGTACGCTACTCCACAGGTTAAAAACTAAGTTGGAGGACGCCGGGGGCTCCTGGGCTGACAAGGTCCCATCCGTCCTCTGATCTTATCGTACAACCCCAAAGGAACCAACGCGTGAGACACCCTTCAGCCTCTGTTATGGGACTGAAGCAGTAATTCCTATTGAAGTCGGGCTCCCAAGTCTTAGGGTGGAGTCCTTCGACCCACAGACTAACTCCTAGAAAATCAGGGAGCACTTGGACTTGCTAGAGGAAGCCCGCGATGCCGCCAGAATACGGACAGCAGCGTGCCAACACCGAGTTGCCCGGTAGTACAATAAAAAGGTGAAAGCCCGGCAATTCGATGTTGGGGACTTGGTCCTACGAGGCATCGAGGTCACAGGCAAGCTGGCCGGCCGAAACAAGCTCTCTCCCAACTGGGAGGGACCTTTCCTTGTCTCCGTTGTCCTGCACAACGGAGCGTACAAACTCCGAAACCAGTATGAAAAGATGGTCCCACGAATGTGGAATGCAACCCACCTGAAACCCTACTTCCAAAAGGGAACCCAGGTACTCACTTACTCACTCATGTGCATTCATTCGCGTGCTTGTTTTACTTTGATAAAATGAGGAGTTTACTTAGCATATAGAATCCTAGGCTGTATACGAATTATGTTTGCCTTGCAGGTTTTTACCTGACCTAGACTGCCCCTAAGTCGGGAGGGTCTTCACCCTCTCGTTAAGCCCTAGTCATCTAGGTGGCCCAAAAAGTGGTCTGAAACCCTGGTCATCTAGGTGGCCCATAAGCGGTCTTAAACCCTAGTCATCTAGGTGGCCCATGAGCAGTCTGAAATCCTGGTCATCCAGGTGGCCCATGAGCGGTCTGAAACTTTGGTCATCCAAGTGGCCCATGAGCGTTCTGAAACCTCGGTCATCCGAGCAGCCCAATAGCGGTCGTACTAAACCTTGGTCATCCAAGTGGCCCATAGCGGTCTAAAAACCTTAGGGGGCAGGTATGGCACAAGCGACGACCTCCTTTCGGGGAGCAGCAACGTCAGTCAACGACGGTCGAAGGGAGAAACATTTTTTCTCCAACGTTGGCAGCCCAAGTCTTCACTTACACGGTGCCACCAGGTTGGTTATTACAACCGCCTGCCTAGCTTAAGGATCTTACTCCTTAAGCAGCAAGCCAACCAGGTTGGCCATCCCACGCACTAACCTTCTTGACGAAAGAATAGAGTGATTAAACAATAACGAGAAGCGTACCTTCTCTAACTCTGACTGCCCAAGTTTCCACTTGGACGACACCCCAAGACTGGTTAATGCAACCATCTGCCAAGCCAGGGGGCTCAGCTCCTTAGGCAACCAAACAACATTAACCGGCCAACCAGGTTGGCCGCCTGACGCCACAACATAAACATACACAAAGCAATAAAAGACAATGGACACCGAATTGAAAAGGATTCTTGTTTTATTGCTCATGAAGTATATTACAATGTACATAAAGTCCAAAAGGCATAAGAAGCACAAAAGGATACAGGGGCAGTGGGCCACCCTGGCTGTCTCGAGGCTCTCCCTCCAGATCTTCCTTGCGTTGTGCTGCGCAATTTCTTTGATTTATAAACTCCACTGGAAAGTCAGGAATGATAAGCCGTGCCACGCGCCGCCCAATATTAAGCCCCTCCAACAGCCGGGCGTGCAGTGCACCCCCTGACCTCATGGAGGCTCATCCGAGTGTCCAACTCATTCTCTGTGGCGGCGACTCGATCTGAAAGGCGTTTGTTGCTCGCCTTAAGTGGATCATCTTCCTCCTTCAAGCGAGCAACTTCCGCCTTCAGCTCAGTGTTCTCTGCCTTTAGCTTAGCATTCTCTGCCTCCACGTCTGCCACAATAGCCTCAAGAGCGACGGTCTACTCTCGGAGCTCCCCTCCTGAGGCGGCTAGCTTGGCCTCTAGTCAGGCTATCTCAGCCTCCCGATCTGCAATGATGCGATCGCGCTGCTCCATTTCCTGGGAGACAGTTGAGGCCAATCTTCTTGGCTGCACAGGACAAAAACAAAGTGTGAGTTCATAAACACAAAGAAGAAAGAAATACAAGGGAGCCGTTGCAGAAGTCGCACCTCATAATTCTTCCTATAGGGCCTCACGAGCCTGGACTTCAGGCCTGGTCCAGCTGGCGGTGGAGTAGGAGAGGACGAGCCAAGAGCACCCTCTCTCGCCAAACACGCCGCTGCCTCATCCAAAATACGATCCAAAAACTCATCATCATCAATGGAAGCGGCGAGCTCCTCTCCTGCAGTCACTAGAGTAGTCGCAGTGGGTTTATTCCTCCTGGCTGCCTTTGGAGCAACTGCTGGTGGATCAGCCCTCGTCGACGGCTCCATGATATAAACACGCGAACCCTCAGGCATGTCGCGAGCTGGCTCCTCAACCGATTCCATCCAGGCTGCGCCTGGAACCACCGCAGGCTGGGCCAGGATAACTCCTCCGATCTCCGCCGGCCTATCCTCGACGGATTTTTTCACTCCAGAAGTGCTGCCGGGTCCGTCGCAGATCCCGACAGCCACAAGATCAATCTGTGACGAGGATGATGAGGGCGTAGCAGTTGCCCTCTCAGCAGCTTCCTCCGAGGACCTTGGGCGGATGATCAACTTCTTTGAGACCTTAGGCCGCATCATTTTGATCGGAGGGTGCGACTTATGGACCAGCGATGGCGGTCCCCATTTAGCCTTCTTTGTCTCCTCCTGGGAAATTAGGAAATCCCTCTTGAACTCGTTGGGATTCAGCCGAATGGCCTTGGTCAGCCAGGCGTAGGCGGAGCTCTCCGTCTCAAACAGCGTACCAAGGTGCACCTCTGGAACCTTACCCCAGTTCCTCGCAAGGGGCCACTTCTCTCCCACTTTAACAAAGAAGAACCGATTTTTTCAATTCTTCAAGTAGTCATGAATGGCCTTGTTTATTTTTATTCCCGCACAGGGGCTGAGTGAGATCCACTCTGCCCCATGGGTCACCTTAAATATAACCTTAAAGCCGGACATCCTAAATTTCTGGTCAAGCTTCCAGGCAAAAATGCATAAAGTACAAATGTACTTCACCGCATTGGGATGGAGTTGGGCGATGGGTACTTGTAGAGCCGCTATGATCGACTCAAACTCCTCCGGCAGTGGCAGGCGGAGGCCGCTCCTCAGATGAGCCTCATAAACAGTAATGTAGCCTTCCGGTGGAGAAAAGGCTTTGTCGTCTTCGCCCGGAACCCTCCAAGCCGTCTCTTTAGGGATGTTGAACTCGACGTACAGAGCTTTGATGTCATTCCCTCTCAGATCGGATGAGAAATCCGCCATGGAAGCCATGATCAAGAGAAGCTTTAGGGTTTCTTTTGAAGAAGTGCGTCTGAGGAACAAGAATGAAGAAGACGACAGTTTGAAAGCGGAACGGATTTCAAAATACGAAAGGAAAACTTAAGCGCCAAGCACTCAAAGGACGCCGTCAATCTAACCACGTGTCGCCTTCTAACTTGACCCTGCAAAAGGACGAATCTCTGGAGCATTAATGACCAGGATCTCCACCCAACCAAAGGAAGACACATGTCATTTTCTGCCTTGTAATCCGGCCAAAAGCTGGCAAAAGTCATTCCCAGAATTGGCCAGAGACGGTCAACACTTCTGGTACTCCGGAATTGATCAAAAACGGTCAACAATTCTGGTATTCTGGAATTGATCAAAAACGGTCAACAATTCTGGTACTCCAGAATTGACCAAAAACGGTAAACAATTCTGGTACGCTGGAATTGGCCAAAAACGGTCAACAGTTCCGATCAAACTCTCTTTCATGCTTTTTGTGAAATCCCACGAGATCCTCAAAGCAAAAAAAGGCATCCCATCATGAAAACTGGAGGCCAGAAATTTGATCACCAGCATAAGGGGCTAGTGATGGGTACACCAATAATGGGCTGGCCCAAAGAAAGGTCAACAGAAGCCCAAGAAGGTCGGTCAATATTTTTGACTGCCAAGTAAGAAGACGGGCCCAGGAACTGAAAAGCCCAAGATGGTCAACGTTGGCGTTGACCGTCTTGGCGGCCAACTCGCTCACAGACGGTCAACTCAAGGTTGACCAGCTTGATTGGGCCTTTAGAGGCTTTGCTACAGTTATGTGCCTATTCCATACTGGCCCACAGCCCATCAGTTGATCGCTGGTTATTCTCCCTTCGTTCTCCACAAAGGCGGCCAACACCACTGACGGTCAACTCAGACGTTGATTGTCCGTGCCCTATACATTGGGCCCAAATAACTCCTTTCTACAGTAATGGACCTGCTCCGTTTGGGCCCACCACTCATCAGACGGCCAACCACGATCCTCCAAGGATATTCCACGATCTCAATTTACACCAGAAAGGATATTGACAAGATTGACGCCCTTCAAATAAGGAAGGCGCCAGATCTTTCTGATTCCTTACCCGCCAAGATAACCCAACGGCCATGTACTGAAAAGGAAGGACGTTAGTTTGGAAAGCTGTTGGCCTCCTCAGAAGGAAAGGATTACACCCACCTTAGCAACTGGCATCTGCTCCAGAAGGCAAGCCAGCCAAGGTAGAGACAGGAGGGATCACGCTCTCCAAAGAAGGATGATCACTCTCCCAGCCATAAAAACAAAACCCAGAATCCATATTCTGGGGACGTTTGCATTCACTCACAAACCCTAAGTACTCTGAGAAACAACCTCTCTCTCCCGACATCCAAACTCTCAAACACAATCAAACTCCAAGGCAACGAACGAGTCTCTACAGCCGTTCTCTGCCTTCCCACTATCCAGATACAAGAAAGGCTTTGCGTCTCTCTGACATCTGAAACAAAACACTCTCTTCCCCACTCCCATTGCTCTCACGCATTTTCAGTTCCTTCCTTTGAAGACTGTTTTACTGACTTGAGCGTCGGAGTGTTTTCGGTGGGATTATATTCCGCCATTAACGCTGACCTCTTGTTCGCTTTAGTGGTGTGCAGGATTCGTACTCAGTGAACGGAGCCGGTTCAATCCATCCAAGAGAATTCGAATCTGTTCTAAGTCGGATCCAAATACGCATCAATATTTAAGATCAAATGTGACTTAAAAAGAAATATCAAATAATATAAAGTAAGACTTGTGGCCAAAAATTAAATTAAAAAAAGTGGCATTGATTTTAAAGTGATCTTCTTTCCATTTTTAATGGAGGATTCTTTAATAATTATAATGGGTTTGGTAGTACATTTTAATTTAAAGTTATTTTAAATGGATGTAAAAGTTACTTTCTAAATGGTAGCCTAGATTAATAAATTTATATGGAACAATCTAAAGGATTCTTGGTTGAAAGATAAGAGAATTTAGTTTGTAAATC
>JAODPA010048152.1:0-11668 GCA_025585075.1 Nepenthes mirabilis | reverse complement strand
ACACTTTGATCTGATTTAATGGTTATAATTTGGCATATAAATTTATTTTGAGCTCAATTAAAGTTCGATTTTGATAGTGTAAAAATAGGATTATTAATATGGCAAGCTAATGAATGTATGGTTTAAGTAGTAGTTCTCCTTGAGAATCTACAGTGTTTAATTTTTTCTTGCTTTCACCAAACTTTCAACAGGCTGTCTTAATAGCAGGAGACAGTGGGTCGCAAATATCCATGTTGGCCCACAGAAAAGTGGATTTAGACTTCTTCCAAATCCACCAATTCGTGTCTTAGCTAGGCAATGCTTTCCACATGCACTGCTATCCCTCAGGCAAATTTCATTTATGCTGAAGATTTTTCAATAATAGGGAAGAGAAGAGGCAATGAGCTTTGAGGCTGTGCTCAAAGTTTGGGTTGTTTTTGAATATTGCGGTTCAAATCATATGAATAATATTTTTATACTTTACAGTTATTTTATTAGAGGTCAAAATATATATCGGATTCTCATGTACTTAACAATATAAAAACTTTATGTTAGAGATAATATACTATTATAAAACACTGGGATCAATTTAGCATATCTCTGTGGAGACTTAGCAGTAAACCAATAAAATGTTGGAACAAGAAAGGGATGACCAGTCGGACAAGCACCAAACCATTCTCACACACAACTAACTGACAATAGCAATGGGAAGGAATAAAATAGAGGAGAAAAATACCACCAAATCTTACATAGAAAACCCTTTGAAATAAGAAAAAAACTATGGGATTCCAGTCCACAAATATATCCACTATGTGTGAGAACTAGTTATAGAAACCCACTCGACTACACAAGCCCATTCGAGAAGAAGATGAAGAATAGAGTACAAGAATACACACAGTTCTCTTACTACTCTCTATTACACTTCATCCTTTTTCTCTACTGAAAATTCTCACACTCTCACGTTCTGTGTGGCACCTTCTCTATAAATCCTTACCTCACACACACATAGAGTGCAATATATATACACAGGCTGTTGAAAGTAACAGCCATACTAATGTGAAAAATATACGTACTGGTGACCGCCTGACAGCCTATAAATTTGTAACATCTCTACAAATTGTCGTGCCCTACAAAACGACCCACCACTTTGTAATGATTGCCTATATTCCCACAGATCTTCGTGTGCTCAAAGAATCTTCTCAGTTGGCCTCTATGTATGCTTCCTGCATCAAAGTCCTCGGGCCTGAAGGTCCTCAAGCCTTCAAGTATGTCCTCTATCATTGCCCATGGACCTCAATCTCCAACTGAAGAAGGTTCTCGGACATTACATAATATTCGCGTCCGTTTGCAGAATCCTCGGACGACTTGCTCATAAGTCCGCGGACAATATTGCTCATCTGCATAAGAGTCTGCGTCCAAATTTTCACAAGGAGTGACCCCAACAAATTTTTCATCACATTTGAGTAGGAATAAAGTTAGTTAGCCAAGCAATGTCATAGCAAGTTTCAAACTTTCCTTTGGATAAAATCTTGGTCATTATATTTGACCCATTTTTATCTGACCGGACCTTCTCTATTGACAGCTGCCGTTCATCAATAATGTCACTCACCCAATAATATTGAACGTCAATGTGCTTCGATCCTGAATGGAATTAGGAGTTCTTATACAAGTGTATGACACTTTGGCTATCACAGAATGCCATAAACTTTTTTTGCCATAGGCCTAATTCTTGAATGAACTTTTTTATCCATAACGTCTCCTTACTGGCCTTGATTACAACAATAAACTCGACCTCTATAGTAGAAAGGATGATAAAATTTTGCAACTTAGATTGCCAAGAGACTATCCATCCGACAAATTTAACCAAATACATTGAGGTAGATTTCCGAGAGTCAATGTCCGCGTCTGTGTAAGTGACCAGCTGGAGCTTCTCTTCTCCGAATTGTAAACACATCTTTGAAGTCTCTCGGAGATATCTAAGAATCTATTTCACAATAGACCAATGTTTTATCCCTGGATTTGAGAGAAATCTGCTAACAGTACCGATTGTATGAGCAATATCCGGCCTGGTACACACGGCCAAGTACATCAAGCTACCAATGGCCGACGAATATGGTATACCTCTTATGCGGGCCCTTTCTGTGTCCAAGGACGGACATTACTTTCTACTTAACTTGAAGTAGTTAGCCAATGCGGTGCTCATTGGATTGGATCTGTCCATATTAAAGCGTTATAATACTTTTTTAACATAACTTTTTTGGGACAACCAGAGTTTCTTGTTCTTCCGATCACAAAATATTCTAATCCCTAGAATCTGCTTCGCCGGATTGAGGTCTTTCATAGTAAATAATTGTCCCAGTTGCTCCTTCATCTCCTTGATCCAAACACTGTTTTGTCCGACAATCAGCAAGTTGTTCACATAGAAAGAAGGACGACAAAGTCGTCCTCGAAAAATCTCTGCACAAAGACACAGTGGTCAAAAGTAATATTTTGGTATCCTTGGCCGACCATGACAAACTCAAATTTCTTATACCACTGTCTTGAAACCTATTGTAGTCCGTATAAGCTCTTCCTTAGACGACACACGAAACCTTCCTTTCCCTTGACCTTAAACTCTTTCAGTTGTTCCATGTAGATTTCCTCTTCAAGGTCACTATGGAGGAATGTTGTACGAACATCCAGTTACTTTATCTCCAAGTCCAGAATAACTGCCAAATCAAGCACAACACGGACCGATGATATATTTACCACTGGCGCAAATATCTCATCAAAATCCATGCCTTTGCGTTGATTGAAATCTTTCATAGCAAGCCGTGCTATATACCTCAGCTGCTTGGTATCCTCAAACGTCTTCAATCGAAAGACCCACATGTTCTTAAGGGCTCTCTTTCCCTTGGACAGCTCAACCAACTCAAAAGTATGGTTCTCATGCTGAATCCATCTCATCATTCATTACTTCCAACCATTTCTCTTTGTGTGTCCCATTCACAATCTCATCGAAGTCTTTAGGCTCACCTGCATCAGTGAGTAGGACGTACTTACTATATGACAAGCGGACGGACGAACGTCTTTTTCTCAAGGAACATCGTACCAGTAGCTCCTCGGCCGGCTGAGGAGTAACATTATCCTGATTGTCATGAGGCACAGTGATGGCCTCATTATTGTTCTTGGCCACTCTTAAGCCATTGGCCTCAGACTCATGAGATACTGGACGGACGACTTCAACATTTACCTTATCCGTCTAACCAGTGTTAGATAAGGCATTTATTTCTTTCCTAATATCTTCAATGGTCTCCCTTCAACAAAGATCTTATCTCGTGATCAGACAAGTTTCTTCTCTATTGGGCCATAAAACCTACACCCAAGTTTATCTTTGCCATAACCCAGAAAGACGCATTTCTTCGTCTTTGGCTCAAGCTTATTCTTCTCATCTTTTGGGATATGAATAAAAACCTTACAATCAAAAGTCCGAAGATGATTATAGGCTGACTCTCTTCCAGTCCAAATTTTCTCTGACACCTCACTATTTAGTGACTTACTGAGCAACCTATTAATGACATAGGTTGCCATCTTTAAGGCCTCGGCCCAAAAAGATCCTGGGAGCTTTGCCTCGGATAGAAAGCACCTAACCCTTTCCATCAATGTGTGGTTTATCCGCTCGAATACGTCATTTAACTGCAGCGTCTTTAGAGGTGTCTTTTGATATCTAATGTCTTATGACTTACAGCAGGTATTAAAAGCCTCAATATATTCTCCACCATTATCGCTCCAGACGATCTTTAACTTCTTCCCCCATCTCTCGTTCAACAAGAGTATGAAATTGCTTAAAAACTCTAAAGACCTGATCCTCAGATTTAAGTGGGAATACCCACAACTTCATTGAGTAGTCATCAATATAGGAGATAAAGTATTGTACTCCTCCAAATGACTTTTTCTTAAATGGTCTACAGACATTGGTGTGAACAAGCTCAGATACCTTGGACCTTTTGAAGGATGTGTTTCTTTGAAAAGAGACTTTTCTCTACTTCTCCGCCGAGCAGTAAGAGCAAATTTTCAGTCTGTTCTCATCTATTTCTGGAATGAGACCATTCCTTACCAGATAACTCATTCCTCTCTCAGATATGTGGCCCAATCTCCTGTACCACAAGTTTAAGGACTCCTCACTGCTTGTGATATTGACTTCTTCGGCCTCAACAGTTACCTGCAACATATAAAGGCCAGACACTTTCTTTCCTTAGATAACTACAAGAGACCCTTTGGTCAGTTTATATCTCCAGTCACAGAAGACATTACAGAAGCCAGTATCATCCAGTCTTCCATCTGAGATGATATTCATCCGAATGTCAGGGACATGTCGGACGTCTTTCAAGATCAGTCAGGCTTTATTGTTAATAACAAAAGATACGTCACCTCGGCCAACTACTTCGGATGTCTCAATATTTTTCATCTTTAACACTCCAAAAATGCCCGGAGTGTAAGATGTAAAGAGCTATCTTCTAAAGGTGACGTGGATGGATGCACCAAAATCTACCACCCAGTCGGTCTTGTACTCAGCTAAGTTTACAATGTCATCCACTTCACGAGTCAAAAGGAGATCGGCTCCAGTAACAATAGAGATTGAGGATGTTTCCTCACCACGTCCCTTTTCAACTTTCTCATTTTCAACATTTTTACATTTTCATTTATAGCAAAACCTTTTAATGTGATATTTATTTTCACAGTGATGACATTCTATATTTTGGTACTTTGAATGAGACTTACTTCATCCTTTTTCTTCAAGTTTCTGTCCGCGGCCTCTACTCCTTTCCCGTGACTCTGTCACGAGTACCTTGGAGGGCTGAGAGGTCGAAGTTTCTTGAGACCGCCGTCTCATTTTCTCAATCAGCACAGCTCATTTGGCCATCTCCAAAGTCACGATGCATTCAGGAGTTATGTTGGCAATACTGATTTTCATCACCTCCTATGAGCCGGTAGGGTTGTCAGGAGCCACAAACCTAGCACCTCGTCCTCGAACTTGATACCCAAACCACTTAGCTGGTCTACACAACCTTAAAACTCGTTCAGGTGATCGGTAATAGACGAGCCATCCTTGTACCTAATCTGCATCAACTTGATTAGATGGTAGATCTTGTTGTTGCTGGTCTTGAAGGCGTACAGCTTCTCCAACTTTTCCCACAGTGACTTGGCATTCGTTTCGCTTCTAATGTGGTTATACACATTATTGTCTACAAATTACCGTATGTAGCCACATAACTGCTTGTGCTCCGGCGCCCATTCCTCGTTCGATTTTGCCTCCGGATTTTGAGTGGCGAACACCAGATTGTGCATGGATTTGACAAACAACAAGTCGGACATCTTGTTTTACCAAGTATCATAATTGGTGCCATTTAGGCAAACCATCTTTCTTCCAATCTCTATAATAGCGTTTAACAAAGTCACTGGATACAGAAACCATTGTCTCTGAAACCACTTGTTGGAACAAGAAAGGGATGATCAGTAGGACAGGCACCAAACCACTTACACGCACAACGAACTGAAAATAGCAATGAGAAGGAATACAACAGAGGAGAAAAATACCACCAAATTTTACATGGAAAACCCTTTGAAATAAGAAAAAAAATTATGAGACTTTAATTCACATATATATCCACTATGTGTGAGAGTTGGTTACAGAAATCAATTCGGCTACATAAGCCCCTTCGAGAAGTAGATGAAGAACAAAGTATAAGAACACACATAGATCTCTCACTGTTCTCTATTACACTTCACCCTTTTTCCTACTGAAAATTCTCACACTCTCACGTTCTGTGTGACACCTTCTCTGTAAATCCTTACTTCACACACACTCAGGGTACAATATATATACATGGGCTATTGAAAGCAACAGCCATACCAAAGTGGAGGACATACATATTGGTGGCCGCCTAGTAGCCTATAAATTTGCAATATCTCTGCAGATTGTCGTGCCCTGCAAAACGGCCCACCACTTTATAATGACTGTGCATATCCCCATAAATTTTCATGTGCTCAAAGAATCTTTTGAGTTGGCATCCACATATACTTCTTACATCTAAGTCCTCGGGCTTGAAGGTCATCGGGCCTTCATGTATGCCTCTTATCATTGCCCATGGATCTCAATCTCCAACAGAAGAAGGTTCTCGGACATTATATAATATTCGCGTCCGTTTGCAAAATCCTCGGACGACTTGTCCATAAGTCCGCGAATAACATTACTCATCTGCATAAGAGTCCGTGTCCAAATTCTCACAAGGGAGTGACCCTAACATAAATAAAGCAATCAACCTTATGCATAAGGCCTAAGCAAATTTTACATGGGCAATCCCTACCCAAATCAAGGAAAAACTATACCAACTTCATATTTAAAAATTATGTTTTATTATCAATACTCATAGTCATACAAACCCTAGTATATCACATATTTTGGGTGCATAATCCTAACAATAATGAAGTCAACACAATACTATACAAATAAAAATCTTGACATTGGTAGAAAGGATGAATAAAAGAGAAAACAAAATTGATGAAAAGTGTTTTAAACCATATTTAGGACATACCCGTGATTAGTTGAAACTGAAATACAAACCGTTATTCATATAAGATACCAACTCTTCCTCTATCTATCTAGGCCGCTCTCTTTTTCCAAAGTTGAACTTATTTTTGGAACCATAACTTGTATTTTCTTTTACACACAAATTAGAAAACTATTGTACATAATGAGTCAATTGATCCCTACTCATGTGCAATGCTAATGTATGTCTGTTGGCCAAGTACTGATTGAATGTGCCTCGCACCCCATAATTACTGCCAAATTTGCATTTGAGCCTTGATCGAGCGCATATCGAGCAACATTATTCTACCAATTTCTAGTTGAGTAGGAATCACACAACAAAAATAGTATTAGAAAATATGAGAAAACAAGTATACATTCAATGTGTCAAGTTATTCACATAGAAGTGATCTACCCTAATATTTTATGACCTATCCATTTCTTAAAAGATGAGGTATATCTTATTAATAACAGTAGGTTCATTTGCATCTATAGGTTTCATATTCACGGAGAGTTATGAATTTTAAGTTAGGCTATGATTTTTAAGCCACAATCTAAATTACACATTGATGGGTTCAGTAATGCCAAGGGCCGATCCAATCCTATGCCCAACCACCAACGCGACCAGGGGCTTAACTAACAATGGATGAAACCTTAGGAAGGAAATCAATCCGACCCAACCTAGATACTATTATAGTAACCAAGATAAGGCTCAGGGAGCAATGGACCAAGGGAACAAGTGTCAACAGCCAGGTCGGCAACACAGACAGACAGGCCAATCCAGAAGGTTTTTGATTAGGCAACCAATAGAACAATCAGAGTATGTATCTACGACGCTCAGAGCACGTGTATGCAAGCGTCACCTGAAACCGTCGCCCCAACAGTCTGATGATTGGGTCGAGAAGACCATTCCCGGCCAACTCATGATCGCAAGGAAACATCTGACAAAGGCGGCTCTCGTCAATGCTTCAATTGCCAGCGAACCCATAAACAATACCTATAACCTTCGACTTCCTGGAGCGTAATAGGAGAACTAAACTCTCTTCCTCTGATACCGCTCTCTCCCTCTCAATTTCTAGTGAACCACTCTACGAGTACTCTAATGAGCCACTTATCTAGTGCAATCCTAGTGAGCCACTTTTTGAGTGTAATCCTAGTGAGCCATCGGCCGTATGCAACCAATCAGAGCCTAATTCTCCATCTCTCTACCCACCCCCTTCGGGCACACAATAGGAGCCCAATCCTCCTCTCACATCTCTCATATAAATACAACTCTTCATTCTCTCACATCCTTCATACATCTTTCTATTTCATTGAAAAATTTTTTAACTTGAGCGTCGGATAATAAATTAAAAAGTGAATCTCGTCAATCATTTAACATTTTATTTGTAACTTGTGATGCGCAATATTTAGGTTAATAGAGATAGAGATCAGACCCACTCTAATTCGACCTATAATAGATAATCGAGTAGCTCCCTAATCCATATCACAACTCGAATACCAGGGGCGCATCACACATATTGAACCTTTTTGAGCAAATAGGTTTGCTCATGCTAAAAAATATATGACCCAAATTTGAAATATAGAACCTTATTCTTTAAAGCATAAATGAAAATATGTATATCATTAGTTATTGTATAGGGTAGTATATTTCAGTATCAAACGAATCAAATAGTCTTTTTTTTAGGGGGGGCTAATTGGTACCCATTGGGCAAATGTTGACCACTATGTCAAAAAATGTTGGTATAATAGATAATACAACATGAAATATAACAAATATAGTGACATCCCTATTTTGTTGCAGTATCAAAAAATAGCGTACTGGGTACTTTACGGCTATATCATTCCATGCTTTACAGTAAATAGGCTATTTCGAAGCTAATAAACCTTAGATCCCAAGATCAAGATACGAAGAAATTGAAGGGAAAGAGAAGAGAGAACATAGAATTTGGTGATCAAAAATATAAGAGGAGATTGGACAACTTTATTGATGAGATACCATTTGCATCAGAAATACACAACTACTCTTAACAGAAATGACTATAGCAGCGATGTGTTGCAAATATAAATATATAAATATTCAATCAGCTCCGGCAACGCAGGACCAAAAGTGATGATCATCAACTGGGAGTCCAATGCAGCCAGAATTTCCATGTAGGTCAGCAGCACTGTAACTAGCCTCTTCAAGCTTTGGGAAGTCGTACGGTGGTGGTGGCAGCGGCAGCGGTGACAGAAGGCTTCTGCTCAAGTGTTGGTCCTCTTCATCCTGTGAAAAGTCTGCCGGATCTGGCTCAAATATATGCGAAGAATTTGCCGGCTCCTCGTTCTCCAGCAAGAAAGAATGGTTTCCTTCCGCGCAATGGGGGCTCTCTGAATCAACGATGTCGCTTTTTACTGAACTTGCTTCCTCTTGCTTACACAATGCCGCCATTGTCACGCGTTTGCCCACATCTTCAGATTCTTCCATGGCAGGCGGAGGTTCTGAACGGATAGTATTAACTGTTTGCTTTTCCCTTAGCTTCAGCATGTGTGCAAGCACAGTAACCTATTGAAAAAGCCATAACAGGAAACCAAATCAATTTTATACACAAGTCTGACCCAAATTCATTTGGTATGATGGATATCTTCAAAAATTCCACCTAAAAAGTTTATTAAATGACTTGATGTGAATTTTAGATAAAAGTCAGTAGTAATAACAGAGGAATTCAAGGCTTTAGTTTTGCTATATACATATTGTATTTTGTACTAGAATTTATACGTGGCTAGAAGAACATAAATTTGGTTGAATATAAGTTTGGTTGAAATTAGAGCTGGGTTATGGCTAGTAGGATAGGACCCACTAACTACTATCCCTCAAAGTAATTGGAGGTACATATGTAATCCTATCCTTTTAAGGGATAAGGTACAAGGAATGTCACACATGGGCAAGTTCTACTATATTATACCACAAAATTTTCCAACTATATGCAATTTAAGCTTTATTTATACATAACTTTTGGGGCATTATAAATTGAGCAAATTATAGCACCAATAAACAAAAATTATCTAAGTATAAATCCCTTAATATATAGTCTATCTTATTACACCCCATCATAGTAACTAATTATTAAAAGACATATAATTAAGGTGATATATAATGGGTCTGGATATGTGAAATCGTATGAAGCCTTGGATAGAATAACCATAAAAACCTAAAAAATTATATTTGTGTGGTTTTCATTATGAGAAAACATGAAAAATTTAACTTTATTATTTATCTGACTTTATAACTTTCTTCTATAATTTCTTCATATTCTTTATGGTTTTAATTTTTACAATTTTTCTCTTTATTAGCTAAATACAACTTATCTTTATAATTACACGAATTTGTTTAATTTTACACATTGAAAAAATACCAAACACAAATTGGATATATCATATATATTCTCTCTCTCAATGTGCTGAATTTTATCCAGGAAGCAAAGAGGATTACCTCATTTTTCAAACCTTCATTCTCCTTGATGAGATTGTCACAGTGAGTCTGGAGGCAATCGTAGTTTGCTTTCAACAGGTCATAATCCTTCTCAAGTTGCTTCGTCCTGAACCGGGCTCGCCGGTTTTGGAACCAGATTGCTACCTGCCTAGCCTGCAACCCCAACTCTTTCGCGAGCTGAACCTTCCTCTCCGGTTCAAGCTTGTTCTCCACCTCAAAGGTTCTCTCAAGAGACTGAACTTGCTCCGCCGACAGCCGCCGTTTCTTCTCCGGTTGATGGAAGGAATCGTCGAGACCGTCGTCGCCAGTTTCTTCCCTTTTCCGTGGCCGGAGATTTGGATTTGGCCCATCCGGTGTGCTAATTGTTCTTCCTTGAGCATTCTGAAAGTCAACCATGGTGTCTGAAGCTGTTGCAGAGTATCACAGTCATAATTACACGTACTTCATGGTAAAAAAGAAATAGTCATTTTTGTTTGGGGAGAGAGAGAGTGAGAGAGAGAGACTCACTCTTTCCTCCTTTAACCGCAGAAAGATATTTTAAATCGATTATCAGTCGAAAAATACAATTATCAGAACACGAAAACAGAGGATTTAAAAATTTCATGTACGGAGGGAGTATCAAATTGGACTTCAGATTTTTAAAAAATAAAATAAAATAGGTTTATTTTGAAGAAACTTGGGGTGAATGTTGGCAGAAAAACTCGAAATCTAAGCAAATTCCATGTCCAAAATGCAAATCCATGATCGCAGAGCAAAACCCACAAACATAATTCGCAAGAATTCAATGCACAGAGTATAACGAGAAGGCTAATAGAGGAACATAGAGATACCCTGAAAGGAAGGGGAAGAAGAAGGAAACCAAAGGGAATCAAAGCCATCCGAAGAACATGGAAGCTGATTACTATTGTGTTGAAGTAAAGCCGTAATATGATCTGAACCGCCGTAGATCCTGCATCCATCATCCATGGTTTCTTCCCGTCGGAAATGTAAAAATTTGAATTTCGCGGCACTCAAACGGCCACAATTTAGGTGGAAGAAACCAAAATGTCCATGAGTTGATGGTTTGATCTGCCGCTCATGTCGGGAGAAGCTTCGGAGAAACCCATTAAAGTTCAGGGGCGGGAGGAATACTGAGACAAGCACAGAGATTCTTGCGCGTGGAATTTCGAGCTTTGATTGATGGAGGGGACGGCGTTCTTACTGGACGAAGAGCCTTGCCATGGAGGGGGTTATAAGGAGAGCTTTTGCGTCGCCTTCTTCCTAACAGAGAAATTGGAAAGCAGGAGTCCGCATTTACCATAATACCCTTCTAATTTACATAAACGGAAAAGTCATGGAGAATTTCTGTCCATTTTTCAAGCACTAAATGTGCATACACTGAATTTTTTTTCCATGGATTTTCATTTGCTTGATTTCTTGCCTATAATGCCCATGGAGGAATTCAATGTCTCACTGCAGCAGAAATCACAACCCGGACCGCAATGACCAAATTAATTACTAGTGGTTTTGCTTAGAAGTATTCCTACGGTTGTAATAAATATAATTCCTATATTGTATTTTTTATTAATTTCATTCATATAATTTTAAATAGGACTCAAACGAATGACACGTACAATTATAATTGTCATTTGACTACATGAATATGAATT
>JAODPA010048141.1:0-35445 GCA_025585075.1 Nepenthes mirabilis | reverse complement strand
TTTTCCTAATAGATAATTAAAGGTCAGAATTAATTAGTTAAATTCAAATTATCAATTCAACTTTCAAAAAATTACACTTGTGATAACACCCGATCCTCTAAAAATTAGCCTAGACCCAGCTATATAGTATCAAATTTAAAACGGTTTACCTGTATAATTTAATTTTATAATTTTTTATATTAGTCCAAAAAATTTCACATAAAATACTTAGATATTACATTTTTCTTCTCGTTTGTTGTCATAGCTCAGGTTGGTCATTATAAAATATTGTAATCTTTGGTATATGGTAGCTTTTTGTAACATAACTCATACATATTTTGGAGATTTTTTAGATGAAAAGTCTCTTAATTTTTTCCTCATTTAGAAAAAATTTTTCTTATAAAAATCATTGTATTTCTTCTTGTACTATTTGATTTGTAGATGAGCATTATTATTTTGTCTTTCTACAAATTCAAATAAAGGTTACCATAATCAATTTAAATAGATATTTGTTCTCAACTTTACCTATTAAAATTTTGATATGACATTCAATAATATTAAATCATCATTGATTAAGGTATTTAGCAATTCATAAACAACGTAGCAATCAAGTAAGAAGAGTCTCATAGAGTAGGCGGTTCAAAAATGTTTGTGAAATTTATTACCTGGGATTTGGATTGCCATCCAAATACGTCAAGCTAGAGTTTTGAACAACTTAGTTCGAATCTTGTACACCAAAATATTAACAAGAGGTAAGAAAATATGAGACTCCCTCATTAGAATATCCTCGGATACTTATATCAAAAAAATTTTCATTAGAATAAAAAAAATAAGAATTTTGAGGATTAGTATAACTGAGAGAGGATATTTGGATTGGAGATCTTGACTCTGTGATTATAGAATGATGCAAATGTATTGAGGCAAAAGCTTAGTATTTGCCTTTTTTCCTTTTGGATTTTGGTCTCCTTTGATTGAGAAAAATTAGCATATTTATAGCTATATTATCAATCATTATGGCTTTCTAAAAGTAGTGTGATTGCCCATCAATTGTAGTGTTATAATTGTTACCCAAGTTTTATAATCACTCAATATTTAATACCTATAATTTGATAGATGTAATTGCCTCTTTAATGCAGTAATTTATTCCTCGATTAAAATAATTATTTGTCAAGATTAATATCAAATTTAGTCTTTGTCAGGCCATTACATATTTCGGTCTTTAGTATTTTGAGCTATTTCGCCATTTGATTATTCAATAGGTCAAATGTCAGGATAAGTTCCCAATTCTTCTCCATCCTAAGCAGAACAACTCGGTTACTTTATATATATATCTATGAGCTTGCAATTTATAGGCTTCGTATTTTATTGGGCCAAATTAATCTTATTTTAGAATGTATTCAACACTAGCCCACAACACTCGAAAGTTAAATTTAAATTTCGAGTATATTAAAATGAAAATCCGGGTGGTGTGTCTATAAATCATCCACGTTCACCTTCCCGAAGGATTCTCAAGAGGTATTAAAAATATTTGCTCCAATATGCCTCATATTATTGCTTGTTTTATGACTATAAATAGTAGACTTTTCTTGTTCGATCTTCAACAAAAACACATGTCTCAGTATCTGATAGAGCTTTATTCGACCTTTTCCTAGGCCTCTCGTCTAAACATCTTACGGAGTTTCCATTCGTTGAATCTAAAGAGAAAGTTCTTTCAAGTGTTTTTGCACTATTCTGAAGACATTCATGAAATCTATCTTGATTACTCTCTATTATATGAGAAATCATCTAGGTTTTTTCCTTTTGTACAACATCTTGAACCAAAGTGACCCTCATTCTAAGTGCTTTCTCTTGATGTCCCCTTCCATTCTTCTATAGATCAGTAAGGAGGTTGGGCATTCTTAGCGAGGATCAGCTGGTTTTCCATCTTTCGGCTTCTATTTGGTGACACCTTTTGATAATGTGTAAAAAGCCGATCAACTGGATGTTTTGTTTCGAAAAAAATTGCCAGCATCCTCTAAACTTTGTTGCACCCTCAGATTTCGGTTGCTACATAGCCGCCTTGCTTCTCTTTTCCTTTGAGTGAAACATCTTATATATCTACCTTGTAATTGCATACCGTGTATATGAGAGTATCAATAAAATTTTATTTTTTACATTCATGCCGTAATTCTAAACATATTCTTCTCATCAGACTTGTACTTTAATGATATAAGATTATAAGTCATTGAAAATTTATATTAATAAAATTATTTGAATGAAAAATTTCTTTTGTTATTAATCTTAAAATCGCAGCATTCTTCTAGATTATTGTTTGGTGGAAAGTCAATCGTTCGGCATGCAAATAATCCTGTTTTCTAATAGATTAGATTCTTGAAAGTTTAATTTTTTGACAATTCAGATCCCTAACAATTTGGTTTTCTAAAAAATTGGATCCCTTATTTAGATAATTAGAAAATATTTAAGTCAACTTGATTTGTCTCCATAAGTTAACCAAATCATTGGGATGTAATTCTATCACCTTGAAATAATGACGTTAGCATCATCATTATTATTTGCAGTGCCATTAATTTCATGATAGGCGATTTAAAATATGGGACCTTTTTTTATTTCTTAGAAATATTGGTTGTTCGAATCAGTATTAGTGTTCAAAATGCTTCATTTTCAATTTTAGTTGCCTTTTTAAATTTTAATGTTTCCTTCTCTTCACTCCAAACCACAACTGCATTTTCATTTATACTTTCATTTGAGCATCAGATTTCTAATTCCTTCACTTGTATTGGTTTCAATAGCTCCACAAAGCACTTTAAAAGTTATCGCAAACATTGTTTCTTTTCCCTCAATGGATCTTGTGCTAGACATTTATGATCAATATAATATTCCATCTATTATTCACTTTAAAATCCCTTCGCCTAAAGAGAGTTTACTTTCCATAGAATGGCTTTATTACCATTTATAAAGTATATCCGAAGGATGGTATCCAAATTCCTTTTGCTAAAGAATTCATAGAAATAATGGATGCTTTAGAAATTTCAATCACCCTTCTCTACCCGAATGCCATTAGATATATTGTGGGACTAGATGTCTTCTTCTATCAACGAGATCTTAGACTAATTACCCAGGCAATTAATTTGGTTTTTTGATTCAACCAAGAGAGTAACTAAATATCTTTGACCCCTAGAAATGGGTTAAAAATATGTGGTAGGAGCCCTGATTTGGTGAATAATTAAAAAGATAGATACTTTTTTGTCAAGGTTCCTAGTAATTGGATCCTATCAAATAATTTGAGTGACATCAATCATGTATTTTTTGGCCAGGTTCTTAACAACAAGTGCTTCATGGCCCAATCTCACACAAGACTTATAAACAAAAATGCAACCAAGTTGTGTAGGACTAGTAATTTCTAGACCCATTGTGAGGTTTCAATTTTCATAATATTGTAATTAGGAATAATTAAAGTAAAATAATTAAGATTAGACTTAATACATATGAAAAAAATTAAGTTTCAAAAACATAGGAAGAGGTGGCAGGGGCGTTTGAGGCGGCGCTATGGGTGCTAGATTTAGTGGACTTGTGCCTGTCGGGCACCGTATCTAGTGGACTTGTGCCTATCGGGCACTCGAGTGTCTGTGGCAGGCGCAAGATCCAGCAAGCCTACGCCTGCTGGGCGCCGGGTTGGCGCTCTATATAAACTCATGAGGGTTATTTCGTGTAACATTTTTTGACTTCCAACGATAGCGAGAGAACACGAATGAGAAGAGAGAGAAGGAAGAGATCGAGGTTCTCGAGTCTGATTTCGAACTTGAGCTAGTTAGAGAAGTGGTAGATCGGGTCTAGACAAGTGTATTCATATACTTTTCTCTCATTTCTTTGCACTTTTATTTTATTTTTTCAGATATCCTTATTTTAATACCCGTTTAAATTTATATTTTACAAAGTCATGACTGAAGCATGTATATACTTCAATTTCATATCTGACTTATAAGATTTGTACGGTATTTTACACTTAAAAACCCTAATCCGCACACCCTTCGGTTTTAACCAATTTATTTGAGATTTATGTTTGATTTGATCTTAGAAACTTGAAACCTTAACTTTGTAGATGTGGGTACTCCGAATATTTGATATTTGTTCATATACATTTTATATATGTTATTTTACGAGTTTCAAAAAAAATTATTGGACATATATTGTAATATTTATCTATATATACGTTATATATGTTACCTTGTATATGTTTCGAAAATTATGTTATATGTATTTATGAAGAAATTTATTATTCGAAAGCTCTAAAGTTATATTTGCCTCATTGTGGTAAGAATTTCTTACATGTTCTAAGATTTATATTGATTTATGCATGTAATTACATGCATATAAAGATATGAACTTATAGGAAAATGATTATCTGTATCCGTATTAAAAAATTGTGCAAATTATACAATATATTTGAAGAAAGCTCTACAATTTATTATGTCTGATGATTTACCCTTTAGGGAATGAAAATTCTGTATAAGTTTTTGATAGAACTTTCCCTTAAGAATAAGTAATTATGAACCTGGACCAAAAATTTATATTTAGAGGATAGTATTTCCTGAATGTCTTAGACTATTACAGTGGTAGATCGAAAAATACTTTTAGGTCACGGGAGGTGTTTTGATGGCGTATCTGTTTTCTAACTTTATATATCGGATGAAAAATATACCGTCCGTCATGGGATGTTAAAATTTGAGATATCGTGGGTAGCTTTTTAGAATGTGTGAGTGCATACACGTTTTATTTCTTGATCGGCTATTCCGTTAGTTGGTAAAGCCTATTAATCCTGGTCTATAAAGAAAAAAGAAGTTTGTCCATGTTTTAGAATTTGAAGGAATCAGAAATAAAATAAAAAAGATAAATGAGTTCCGAAAATATATTTATTTATATTTCATGTTTATACATCTTCATTATACTCCTATATTCATCATCTATTTTATTTTGTATATATTACTTATTGTCTTTAATTTTTGTACCTTATAGAGTATTTGGCTCATTCCTTACTATTTTCTTTTCTTCAGATAAGCAAGCCCTTATACCTGATAAGGAAGAGTAGATGACTAAAAGTCGACTAGACAAGAAGACCTTGGAGGATACTTTTGAGGACTTAATTTTGTGGTTTTTGTACCCTTATGGAGTATTTTGTATATTTTGGTATAGATATGCCTTGTGGATGTATGTGTATGTTGATAATGTACATATAATTTACTTTTTACTATTTATGATGGATGTATATACTTTCGCAGGTTTTTATGGTTTGTTTAGATACCTAATGGTATCTTATCTGAGCCGACGTTATAATTAGAGTTATAATATTGATGCCACATATAATTTTGTGACTTTTTGGATCATGTGTTATGATTTATGGATGTATATATTGTGTTCTATAGGAATTTTAGACAAGTTTGTATTAGTTTAACGGCCATTTTACAGTCAAAACTCTGTCAAATTTCAATTAAGATTTTAGGGTCGTCACAGTTGGTATCAGATATAAGATAGGTGCCTTAATTATAATAAGAAAAAGTAGGAGATCAAGTCGGTGCCTGATGAACGCTTGGGTTGTCAAGGAAAATATCAAGGTGACCAATGGGGGCATTAGTTAAGGTGACAAAAGGAGGTGGTCGAGATGGAGTATAATAGAGAATGATATGACCGCGGAGAAGGAGTTGAAGGGGAGTAAGACTAGTCCAGGTTCAATGGGGTGGAAGAATGTATCATTGAGACTTGCGAAGGCCGATGCCGGGATCTTAATTGAGGAGAAGTTATCGAAAGGCAGGAGATGATGGTTGCCGAAAAAAGGCAAAGGTTCCCCCCACAAGGTCGTAAGGGAAAGTTTGTTGGGTTTGATCACTCCATTGTGGGTAGCTCAACAAACGTACAAGTCACCAAAAAATTTGGAGTATTGCAAATTAACTGCATTAATAGCCAGGTGACCAAATGTCGGAGTGGCATTTGGCGGTGGAAATCAAGAGTAGATTTTTGGAATGGAAATTCACAGTGAGTTTTCGGAGTGAAAAATTTTGAAGTGAAATTTGCTAGAGAGAAAATTTGGCGTGAATTTTCGTAGAGGAAAAAGGCAGGAACGAAATTTTAAGTATATAAATGGCCGGTATGTAATTTACCAAAAGGTCGGGCATCAAAATCTGATCAACAAAAAGTTAATCAGTTAAGAGAAGAATTTGCACAACAGGATATTGACCGACTAAGAGAAGAAATCAGTTAATGGGATGTTGATCAGTTGAAAAAAGAGGACGAGATGTTTGAAAAGTTGACTTCTGCAAAAGCAACTAGTCAACCTATCAGAGTTGGTAACTGATTGTGTAAATTGCAAAAGGGCAGGAAGGCAACATATCAGGGAAGATGGAAAGTTTTTCAGAGCATGCGCGTCTAAGAAAGCACGAGACTGGTGAAGTCGTAGCAAATGACAGGGTTGGCATGACAATGATCTATAAGATCGGCCAAATGAGCAGATGAAATTTGGAGTCAAAGTCTTTATAAGGGCGCACCATGTGTTTCAAGCAATGTGACAGACACACAAGGAAAAGAGCGGTAGGATAGTAGCAGTGCAACGAAGAGTAGAACAGAGCTCTTGATGGTCACAACTTGCCGCTATACTTGTAAAATTAAAGAGAGTGGAGTACACCACAAGTGAGAGAAATTAGAGAAGAAAAATAGAGAGATAAGAGCAAAGGAGAGTATAACGTCCCCGGGCACCCGCTTGTGAATATTGTCCGCTTTACCACACAGGTGCACGGTTTTATTTCTGGCAGATGGCCTCTACCACCCCCAAAATGCATCCACCAGAGAAACATATAGTCTCTCAACCATCAAAATCCGTAGCGGCCACACAGGCACACAGCATGGTGGATATTATCCTCCCAGCCACACAGGCCGCAGGGTTTTGTTCTGGTAATCCCCCACAGGTCCCAAGACGCGTCTCCCAGAGTGGAGCAGTGGCGGCACAGTGTAACGAGATTTTGTCCTCTTTAGCTTGGGAGAACTTTCTGGCATCTCCAACCAAACACAGGTATCAAGGTTTTTTCCTGGCGAACCCTCACAAGCTCCCAGGATGCGTCCACACAGGGAAACACTTTTCCCACTCATCAAAGTGCCATAGCAGAAGCGTGTAGATACTGTCCGCTTTGACCGAATCCACAGTCTCACGGCTTTGTCCCTGCCTTCGCCAGGGCACGTCTTGGGAGCCTGTGGAGGTTTACCAAGAGAAAACCTTGAGGCCTGTGTTTGGTTGGAGACGCCGGAAAGTTCTCTCAGGCCAAAGAGGATAATATCTCGCCACATTGTCCTATCGCTGCATCACTCTGGGGGACGTGTCTCAGGACCTATGGGGGCTTGCCAGAATAAAACCCTGTAGCCTGGGTGGTTGAGAGGGATAATATCCACCACGCTGTATGCCTGTGTGGTTGCTGCGAACTCTAATGGTTAAGAGACTATATGTTTCTTTGGTGGACGTGTTTTAGGGGAGGTAGAGGCCATCTAATAGGAATAAAATCATGCACCTGTGTGGCAAAGAGGACAATATTGACAAGCGGCTACCCGGGGACAATACATGAACGTCCCCGGGTCCTAGCTCTGATACCACTTGTAACATCTCGGGGCACCCGCTTGTAAATATTGTCTACTTTGTCCCAAATGCACACGGTTTTGTTCTTGACAGATGGCCTCCATCGCCCCCAAAACGCGTCCACAAGGGATAGGTATCTACGCCCTTATAAGGCACGCTTCGTTCCCCCCTCAAATCCGATGTAGGACTCTGTAGTCCACCCCGTTGGGAGCCCAGTGTCCTCGCTGGCATACCAAACTCGGGTCCCGTCTCTGATACTATTTGTAACGTCCCTAAGTACCCGCTTGTGAATATTGTTCACTTTACCACAAAGGCGCACTGTTTTATTCCTGACAAAGGGCCTCTATCACCCCCAAAACGCGTCCCCCAGAGTGGCGCAGCGGTGGCACAATGTGGCGAGATATTGTTCTCTTTGGCTTGGAAGAACTTTCCGGCATCTCCAGCCAAACACAAGTCTCAAGGTTTTCTCCTGGCGAACCCTCACAGGCTCCTAGGACGCGTCTTGGGACCTGTGGGGGGTTGCCAAAACAAAACCCTGGTCCTGTGTGGTTGGGAGGGACAATATCCACCATGTTGTGTGCCTGTATAGCTGCTGCGGACTCTAATGGTTGAGAGATTGTGTATTTCTCTGGTGGACGCGTTTTGGGAGCGATGGAGGCCGTCTGCCAGGAACAAAATCGTGCGCATGTGAGACAAAACGGATAATATTCACAAGCGGGTGCCCGGGGTTGTAACTTTCTCGAGCACCCGCTTGTAAATATTGTCCGCTTTGCCACACAGGCGCACGATTTTATTCTTGATATACGGCCTCCACCGCCCCCAAAATGCATCCCCAAGAGTGGCGCAGCGGCGGCACAGCGTGGCGAGATATTGTCCTTTTTGGCCTGGGAGAACTTCCCGGCGTCTCCAACCAAACACAGACCTCAAGGTTTTCTCCTGGCGAACCTCCCACAGGCTCCTAGGATGCGTCCTGGGACCTGTGGGGGGTCGACAAAACAAAACCTTGCAGCCCATGTGGTTGGGATGGACAATATCCACCACGCTGTGTACTTGTGTGGTTGCTGCGGATTCTGATGGTTGAGAGACTGTGTGTTTCTCTAGTGGACGCATTTTGGGGGTGGTAGAGGCCGTCTGTTAGGAATAAAACAGTGCACCTGTGTGGCAAAGTGGATAATATTCACAAGCGGGTACCCGAGGACGTTATAAATGGTATCAGAGACGCGACCCGAGTTTGGTGTGCCAGCGAGGACGCTGGGCTCCAAGGGGGGTAGACTATAGAATCCCACGTCGGATTGGAGGGGGGAACGAAGCGTACGTTATAAAGGCGTGGATACCTCTCCCTTGTAGACGCGTTTTAGGGGTTGTGGGCCTATCAAGAACAAAACATTGCGGCCTATGTGGCTGGAATGGACAATATCCACCACGCTGTGTGCTTGTGTGGCTGCTGTGGGCTCTGATGGTTGAGAAACTGTGTGTTTCTCTGGTGGACGGGTTTTGGGGGCGGTGGAGGCCGTCTGCCAGGAATAAAACCGTTCGCCTGTGTGGCAAAGCGGACAATATTCACAAGTTGGTGCCCGAGGACGTTACAAATAGTAACCAATTTCCTTACTCTGGAGTTATTTTTCTTATTTTGTTTTGGGTATATAGTAGATACTCTATTTTGAAAATTTTTGTAATCTTTTTTTTTTGTAAACAAGTATTTTGAATTAAAGGAAGAAAAAATTACAAATTCTATATTTTATCTCCAAGTATTATGATTTGGGGATAAAACATAATCCGCTGGGGCATATCCCGAGCAACTAGTACAACCGAGCTACATAAAAGTCTGTAGGAGGCCAACGTTCTACAGAACCTAGAAAATGAAAAATATTACATCACAAAATCCATGAGCAAAACCAAAAGCTTGCAACAATTTCCAGCTCCACCGCATAGAAAGAATGCAGGGGAGAGATGCCTTAGCCAGCTCCACCGCTAGCCAATTTCCAGCACAGCACAGCTCCTCAGGAGGAAAGCAGAGAGCTTATGGTATTAACAACATACCAGATCCATCAGTTTCAACAGCATCGCACACCAGCAACAGCAGGGATCAAAGAGCTGAATTTGGTGTTCCAGCATCAGCTTCCAATTATAGAGCACATGGGGGCGATTTCATAATCGATCAACCCAACATACTACAGCCAAGCTAAGCGAGCCAATGAATGAACTCCCCATCCAATGCACCAGCAAGAGCAGTAGCTCGTACTCCTTTAAGGCAGCATCATACAGCACCATCCCATTCAGCTTCAACCAGATCCGGAGAACAAGGCAGGTTTTATTGAAGCAAAGCGGATTCAGCATCAAATTCTGCAGCACACATCACCATACCAGCCAGCTTCCTGTGCAGACAATATCATGGAGACAACACAGAGGTCCTACAGGAGGACAACCATGGTCATCAATCCAACAACAGCAAAACACTAGGCAACTGCAGCAAAGCCCCAGCCCCAGCACTAGCAAAATTTTCCAACAACAATCAACAGCTACCCATTAAAGCAACACAGCCAGCTCCAACATCAAATCAGAGGAGCAAAAAAACTGAGAATCAGCAGCCCCAAAAATGAATGTCAAAGCACTCCATAATGGCGACAATCAGTAAGATCACCACCGCAACACCAGGCAATCCAAGTTGCAAAACCACCGGCAGGTACAACAGCACGCCAGATCAGCAGCCTACAGCATCTCTAACACTATCACCAGGCAGGTGGCGAGCACAAGCAATGTTAGGCCTTTAGTCTAAACTGCGTCTATGAGCCTTAGCCCTTTTCCATTCTTTATATTGCAACTCCCACATTTTCCGACAGGAGGGCAAATAAGTGGTGCCCGGCTTCTTTGGTGGTCCTTGCCCAGCAGCCACATCCCCGACAGAAGACACAACTGGAAGATTGACTTCCATAGGTTTACATGAGAAAGGACGGCCAGCGGAATCAAATTGATTCAAACAATATTTCCGAGCAATCCGAGAGATAGATTTAGGGGTAATATCAGGATCAATCTCGGCGGCCGGACCAGGAGCAACATGAACAAGTGAGGAAACATGGGCCAACACCAGATCAGCTACTGCCACCACAGGGAGAGTGACAACAGCAGAGAGAGGATCACAACAGGGCTTCACTGCAAAATTCACCTCACAGTTCGAATTAGGGACACCAGCAGCAAGTATAGGCGCTGACAGCTGCAGTTTGGATTCTGAGAATGATTCATTCTCATCCAAAACACTTGGTAGAGCCCCGGACACACAACCAGCAACATCCGGAACCACAGAATCAACATTAGAGATGCCAGGGGCATCAGAAATATCAGCATCGTGTGAGCCAGCACCCAATCCAAAGACGGCCGAACTGCTTCCAACTTCACAGCCTTCCAGCATCAACATAGATGAACCAGCCTCATACCCCTCAGCCTTATCTGACAGTGCCATCAGGGGTGAGAGATCCTCCATACCCCCAGAATATTCAGATTCTGGGACTGATTGCTCAGCGCGGCCATAATCCATCTCCACTAAATCAAGATCCTTAAGGGCATTAGCCTCATCCTTCAAATTAGCTTTAACACCAACAGAACCAGAATTAAGCATTGAAAAAGGACCAGACTCGTGCCTCAACGACGAGTCAGTCTCAGGTTGGACAGAAACCATAGGACACGAAGGGGAAAACCCAACACCAGCCGCACTACCACCAGATTCCAGTGGCAGAGGAGGAGTATTTAGCTTAGGCTTCGGATCCTCTGCCACCAAAACAGAGCTGCTCTGTTTGGAAATGCTATCAATCAAGCAATCATTAGGCTTCCAGTGATAGATAACCTCCACCTCAACTGTCGATAGAGACATCTCAGGTCTCATAGATACCCTTATTTTATCAGGGAGAATGACATCCCTATCCACCTCCACGCACATCCTTGCGGCGTGCATATAATCCATCCTAGCAGTTCGTGGATCAAGACAGAGTGGACGCCCCACTCGACTTGCAATCCAACTTAAACCCAGCGGTGTCCAAAAATCAAATGGAACATTAATCAAACTAATCCAGACATGAACGGTCTTATGGGACTCCTTATTCAAAACCATGCCAGGAGACCAGCGCTTAAGAAATAAGGATTTCTTCCGGAAAGACCAAGGGCCGTGTGCCAAGCAAGCAGACAGTTGAGCATCAGAATCGAAACTGAAGAAGAAGAATCCCTTGCCATTAGTAGCAACGTGATTAATCCCATATTTTGCCCAGATGCTACTAGCAATGGAGCTTACAGCCAAAAAGTGAAGAGGCTTTTCGAGGAAAAACCCAACCAGAGTTGAGCCCCAGAACTCCCGACACTGCTGAGTGACTTCCTCCGGAGGAGAAATGAGGGGATCGACACCGTCAAGAGAAAGGGAAGGGAAGTATTTTAGAGTGTCTAAGGAGCGAAAACTCCGGCTCTGGGAAGAACGAGACCTAGAATTAGATTTGGGAAAAAATGAAGACGTACCAGGGTTCTTCATGGTGACATCCGCCCAAGAATGAGGAGCAGAAACTTCATGCACAAGATCATTCCTGAGACCATCGAATTTCAGGGAAGACAAAAAAGGAGCATCGGGAGCCGGAGATAGGGAGACATCCGACCGCCTTAGCTGCGGGAAATCAATTGTGTTAACCTGCCTCATCGATTGCTGTAAGGAGGTTGAAGAAGGATGAAGACCAAGGGAGGCGAGGCCAGAGGGCGGGCCAGAGGAGACCCCCGGAAGACCGGCCATGGCCGGCAACGGCGCCGCCGTAGACGGAAGAAGCACCTGGTTGAGTTCGAATTTGAATTCGAGGAGAGAAGAGAGAGTTTGCTGGCTCTGGTTTACACAGGGAGAGTTGCTGATGTAAAATTTTTGTAATCAATTTTATATAATAGAAGTTTATTTAAAATTTATTCCATGATTTTTTCCTTTCGATTTGTAAAGGGTTTCCACATTAAAAAAATGTTGTGTAATTTTTGTTCCTTATGCCCCACAGAATTAGTGGTTGACCGACTAGTAGGGGGTTTGGGTTTTTCGCTGCACCATTCTGTCTGCTCGAATTTGTCTGACTAGCATTACCCCTCTTAACCCCAACGAATGGTGCACTTAAAGACAATTTATAAATTAAAGATGTAATATAAATAAATTCGACATAAATTCGTCCTCTGATTGGTTTTAAGTTAGCACAAAAATCAGAAAAATAATGTTTTTCCACTGTAATTTTGTATTGAATAATAAAATTAGATAAATAGACTTTAATTATAGCAAATTTTAAAAATTTTGAGTGATACCGACAGGAGACACGAGGGCGAGAGACCCGAACGTCCTATAATATTTTTAATTGGCAAATGAAATTCGCATGTCAAAGATTCCCCTTCCACCACCTCTTAGATAATTCCTTTTTTTGTTTTATTTTTTTATTTTTATTTTTTTATGATTCTTCAGCAATCGGAGCCCTGAAAGCTTCATTAAATTGCTGTGCTCTGTCCTCCAATTTATTATTCTCTCCGCTAGGATTATATTAGCATTTTGTCTCGATCTATATCTGCGTATGGTCAGTTGATTACTGAGTACAATTTAGTTTCCTTTTGGGTAGCTGAATGAAGGATGAGGGTTTGGGGAATTGGCTTTGGTATCATAGTTCTGGTGGTTTTCGGGAAGGTAACTTTCGGTGAATCTCCCACGGATTTTTTACCTGGTTCTTGCTCGACTAGCTCAATAACAGATTGGATCTTAGGGTCTCGAGATTCAGTTTGTGACGCTAATGATCGATGCGAATCATCTGATGCAGTCGCTGCTATTGAGGTACGATCTTTTCTTCTCTCAAAATTGTGAATATTTTTCTTGTATTTTTAGTCCGTTTTGATATGATTGTTATATTTGTTTAGTTCATTTTCCGGTACCTATGTTTTTTAATCAAAAATTATCGGTTGATCTGAAGTTCTCTGTAGCTGCTTTCTTCCGTGGACCTTTGTTTTCCAATAATGGATGGATGGGTCCTCAATTGTTAAACTGGAATGGACAAATTGATGTGAAGCTTTTAAATGATCCTGGTGTCTGATCTGAGAAGTTTCTTCATGATAGTGTTAAAAAGTAATATAGGGTTATCTTGTATCATTCTTTGTAGGACTCCTTTTCATCATCACGAACATTATCATTTTGTTTACCTATTATTTGTGTGAAAAATGTGCTTTTGGTATTATTCTCAGCATGTTCATATTGGGATATGACCTGCTTATTTGAACTATGAGGAAATATTCGATAATATACAACAAGCAAATAATAACAATTATAAATAATGAAGAACGCACGATTTTATACGAAAAACTCTTTTTAGAATAAGAGGGAAAAATCAGGGGATAATACGTTCAAAATATCTCCACTATGCAAAAGTTCAGTTATACAGATCCCAATAAAATACAAAGACTTAACACATTGTATCAAAATAAATCGAGTAATAATGAGTATAAGATGAAAGAGTAGAAATATGATATGTTAAATATTCTTCTCAACTCCAAAAACAATGTATCCAAGGTCGACGAAGATTAGAACACGATTTAAAATTCAACCGGATACTCGAATATGCTTCTTCTATATTTTCTCTCTATTTCTCTTCTTTTTCTCTTAAAGACGATAGTCTAGGTCTCAGAAAATGCAAGTGGGTTAACCCTAAAACTTGTTAGTGTGTTTTTATATTGTGCGCCAGTGCTTGAGCCTCCGTCGAGCATGCCTTGGACGCGAGCGCCACTAGAATCGGTGTTTCAGGTGCCCATCAAGTGCGCCTCAAGCATGCCCGAATCTGCAATCGATGCTTGTGCACGTGTTAGCCGCTTGTTGTGTGCCAAACTACAGTTTCTTCCGGATCAGTACAGTACATGTGCGTCCTTATCCGAGCCACCGAACGACACGTTAAATTGGTATAGGCCCACACCGAAGTGACTCTTAACCATATAAACTTTCCCTCACGACCATGTGGGGGCAATCATCATCCTCCTGACAATGATTCGACAAGTTTCAAGCTTTTCTCTTTGCAATATTTTGGTCATCATGTTCGATCAATTCTGCTCGATTTTGACCTTGTCAAGTGTCAACAACTCCGAGTCAACAACATTCCATACCCAATGATATCTCACATTAATATGCTCTGATTTGGAATGAAATAACGAGTTTCTGTAAAGGTAAATTACGCTTTGATTGTCACAAAGTAGCACCTATTATTCTTACTTGAAGTTGAGTTCCCAGATGAACTTTTTCATCTATAACATCTTCTTAGTTGCCTCCATCACAACAATAAATTCGGCCTTGGTGGTCGAGAGAGCAACACACTTATTGAATTTAGATTGCCAAGATACGGCTCCTCCTGCGAACATGATTAAGTACCCCGACGTGGACTTTTGAGAGTCGACATCACTTGCCATGTCTACATCAGTATACCAAACTAGAAGTGGTTTGTTACTTTTGAAATACAAGCACAACTTGGAACTTCCTCGAAAGTAGCCCAATATCCATTTTACCGCAAACCAATGCTCCTTATCCAAATTCAAAAAAAAAAGGCTAACTATTCCAGCAGTATACGTAATATTTGGTTTCGTTCACACCATAACATATATCAAATTGCCCACAACCGAATAGTAGGGGACGCCTCTCATACTTGTCTTTTCGTCATCCATAGAAGGTTATTGTCAGTTGTTCAGTTTAAAATGATCTGCCAATGAAGTGTTCTGGTTTGGATTTCTCCATGTTAAAACGTTTAAGCACCTTCTCAACGTAGTTCTCCTAGGACATCCACAATTTTCTTATTTTACGGTCGCGAAATATTTTTATACCCAGAATTTGTTTCGCCGGCCCCAAATCGTTCATGGCAAAGGATTTCCTGAGTTGTTGCTTCAATTTAGTAATCCAGGAGGCATTTCGCCCAGTAATAAACATATCATCCACATAGAGTAGGAGAATAACGAAAATATTTTCGAAAAACCTCTGAATAAAGGCACAATGGTTCGAAAAAGTCTTCCGGTAGCTTTAATCCACCATAATAGACTCAAACTTCTTATACTATTATCTTGGAGCTTATTTCAACCCGTATAGGCTTTTTTTCAGTCTAAACGTTTCTTTATCTCAATTTGAAATCCCTCCGGCTACTCCATGTAAACTCCTCCTCAAGGTCACCATGAAGAAAAATTGTCCGCACATCTAATTGTCCAACTTCTAAATCAAAAATTGGGGCCAACCCAAGATCCACTTGGGTTGAAGATATGTTCACAACCGGGGCAAAAAATCTACTCAAAATCAACGCTCTTCTGCTGATTAAAGTCTTTCACAACCAACCTTGCCTTATACTTGGTTGTGGGTTATTCTCATCAATTTTAAGTGGAAGGCCCACTTATTCTTTAACGCTCACTTACCCTTCGGCAGTTTTATCAGCTCGAACATGTGATTTTCTTGCTGCGATTTCATTTCATCTTGTATGGCTTCTATCCACTCCGATTTGTACTCATCTTCTATAACTTTATCAAAGCTTTTGGGCTCTCCTCTATCGGTAAGCAGTACATACTTATTAGCCGATAGAAGAATAGAGAGCCTTTGATTTCTGGTGAATTGTCAGAGTGGAATGGTCTTGGCGGGTTTAGCAACATCATGAGGAAAAATATCATCATCATTATCAAGCGTAGGAGTCCCACGATCTTCTTCCTCTTCAACATTGCCTTGATCACCGTCTTCATTAAAAACAGGCACCAGTATCAATGACTTAAAATGTGTATCACAAACCCGATTGTCGTCGTTGTTGGAAACGACCTTTGCTGCTTTGCCGATATCTTTAATTGTTTCTTCCTCAATGAATATCTTATCCCTTGATCTAAGAAGTTTCTTCTCTATCGGATCGTAAAACCGATATCCCAACTCATCTTCTTCGTATCCGAGAAAAATGCACTACCTTGTTTTCAACTTCAACTTGGAACACTTGTCCTTCAGGATGTGGACAAAGGCCTTATATCCAATAGGCCTAGAAGCCAATCCTTGGATTGGCGTATTGAGGGAACACCTGGAACTACCCCCGGAGGGAACAGGGATTACATCCCGATAATTACTGAATAACAATAATAACAATAATAAGAGTTAAGAATGCACGTACAGTTATGAATAACATATATAAAATAGATTATAGAAGTAAAACCTCACTTGTATCAACTTTATCTAGTGGTACAATTTGTTATTACCGGTTTTTAAAGTTAGAGCGTCTCAAGCTTCTTCCATAATGTCTTTGCATTCATTTTATTCCGAATATGATTATACATGTTGTCATCCACAAATTGTCGAATATAGTTATAAACTTGTTCATGTTCAAAAGTCCATTCCTCATTGGATTTTGACTCTGATTTTTGCATAGCAAGAAGATGTATTGTTTTCACAAACAACAAATCTTTCATCTTGCTCCTCCAAATATTATAGCTTGTGCCATTTAAGCAGACCATTTTGTTCCCAACCTCCATCCATTCAAATAAGTTTCAATACTCAATACTGATAACCGTGTCTCTGATTCCACTTGTTGGGATATGACCTGTTTATTTGAACCGTGAAAAAATATTTGACAATATACAACGAATAAATAATAACAATTACAAATAATGAAGAACACACGATTTTACATGGAAAACTCTCTTTAGAATGAGAGAAAAAAATCACGGGACGATACAGCCGAAATATCTTTATTATGCAAAAGTTCAGTTACACAAACCCCAATAAAATATAGGGACCCAACACTTTGTATCAAAATAAATCGAGTAACAATAAATATTAGATGAAAAAGTAGAATTATGATCGGTAAAATATTTTTCTCAACTCTAAGAATAACGTACTCAAGATCAGTGGAGATTGAAAGACGATTCAGAACTCAATCGGATACTCGAATGTTCCTCTTCTCCCTTTTCTCTTTTTCTCTCTTCTTTTTCTCTCAAATTTAGTGCTCTAGGTCTTAGAAAATATAAGTGGATTAATCCTAAAATACGTCAGTGCATTTTTATATTGTGCGCCGGTGCTCGAGCGTCCATTGATCGCGTCTTAGGTGTGGGTGCCACTAGAATCGGTGCTTTAGGTGCCCGTCAGCTGCGCCTTGATTGTGCCCTTACTGTTTTCGGCGCTTCAAGCATCCCTTGGGCACGCCTTGGGCATCCTCCAATTTGAAATTGATGCTCGTGTGTGTGTTAGGCGCTTGTCGAATGCCAAGCTGTAGTTTCCTCCAGATCAGTACGGTATACATGCGTCCTTGTCCGAGCCATTGAACGATATGTCAAATGGGTGTGGGCTCATACAAGAGTTATCCATAACCCAACAGTTTAGCATTTAACATTCACTGTACTTGTTTGTTTTTGGTAATTTCTAGTTTTACATTGCTGCTGTGACATCTTGTGATTGAAATGCAAAATGATTGAATATGCATGGCCTGAGGCATTGCTGGTCTTGCAGCTGATACCATGTAGCTTTTCCTAAAATAGTTTCATGAATAGTTCTACTACTTGCTTCATCCCCATATCTTTGTAAAGTTGGCGATTTCCTCTTGGATATTATTGTCATACTCGTACAGCCTGTCTGGGAGGACGTGAAAGGGTGGGAAGGGAAGAGATTTTCGAGGATGAACATTCATCACTTTTCCAATATTTTTGGGGAAAAAAGGCATTTCCAATTAATTTTATAATACTAAAAAGCTAATGACCAATTCTCCTAAACTAAGGCTGTATGGAAATTGACAATCATTATCTATTTTCCCTCATCTTATCCATCCATCATGAAAGAAAATACCAGCATATATATANCTATTTATAATAGTGGAAAATTAGGAATAATATCATCTTTTTTTTTTTTTTTTTGAGTTTTTTTCCATATTGAAAAACTGGGAAGCATAAAGATTTTCAGGATTTCTGCTTTTCTGGAAGACTTCTGTAGTAAACAGCAACATTTTATATGAAACGAACTGGCCCTTATGTTTTGCACTATTGTTGGGATTTGGAGAATGAGTTGTGAATTTATTTTTGCAGTTTGGTGGTGACAGGATGAAGATTTATGCTGAATGCTTGTATATGCAATTGCTTGACTAGGGGAAACACTTTTTTTCTTTCACCTTTCTTTTTTAATGTTAATGGGATCTTCCCATCTCTTGTGCTGAAGGGAGACGAGGTTTCTTTGGAAGAGGCACTGCATATGGTGCACAGTCATAGCCATGGATATGTAGCTGTTCTTTTCTATGCATCTTGGTGCCCTTTCTCCACGACATTCAGACCAAGTTTTTCAGTCCTTGCTTCCTTGTATCCATCCATCCCCCATTTTGCAATTGAAGAATCAGCCATCAAACCAAGGTTTGAACTGTGAAATGAAAGCCCTTTCTGCAGACTTCAAAGAATATTCTTGCTTCTGGTCCATGTATAACAGTGATTAAATTCGTGCAGCTTACTTTCTAAGTATGGAGTCCATGGGTTTCCAGCTCTTTTCCTTCTTAATTCTACTATCCGTGTCCGTTATGGTGGTTCCCGTCGTCTCATTTTTCTCATAGATTTCTACAGCGCTGTCACTGGTAAGGGCCCTTTTCCTTGTTGACTAATAGCATTCTTGATTTTCCTTTGAACTCCAGCAATATAGACCTTTACTGCCCTCCCTGAAAAAAAGGGGGCCGATTGATTTTAAGAATTACTACTCATGAGTATTTTAGATACTGAAACCATATTCAGCCTTAATATCCATCTCTTTAGATCTGTTTCAATTCACACTTAAAAAAGCATTTTTTTATATTGGAACATTATTTAGAATTGGAAAATTAGCACTGGACCACCCCTCCACGTTATCCAAAAAAAAAAAAAATTTGCCACCTTTGTTAGGCTTCGTCTATTCACAATTTAGAGCACTTGTGCATGGACTTCTCCCTCTACACTCGTTGTCAGGATGGTGAATTGAACCCCAACTACCTCACATTTGGTTAGCCAGGGACCCAAACTGGAGGCCACTCGGGAGCTAGCCAAAGGCTTTGACTGTCTTTGTTACGGTAGGTGATAGGAAAGTATTTTAGTCTGATTTTGTGACAAATAGGGCCATTCTTCAAAGGAGATATTCATTAGCGATCTGAAGTGTTCCCTAGAACAGGAGAGTTGTTATAGTCTCCCATCATCTTGACTCCCTTGTACACACAAAGGCTAAGATTAAAAGTTGAAAAATGGAGGATGAAGATTACAACAAGTCCCCATACTAGCTGATCTAATCTCTACCCTTCATTTTTCAACTTTTAATCTTGACCCTTAGGTGTGCAAGAGAGCTAGAATGATGGGAGGAACATAGCAATTCGCCTAGAAAAGAGGGGCGGGGGAGAGGGGAGACAATCCTGTTACAAGTTCTATTGTGGAGGTGGATGCTTTTTGTGGAATCATTGATGTCACATTTGTAGAGGATCTAAATATTGGCATCTGTGACCACAAGCTACAGATAACAAATGTGTATTTTCACACGGAGAGAGTACATTGACCACGAATGTCCAGATAATGATATATCTGACCTGAAACACTAAATCTTAAGGAGTTTCCCCAATGCTCGTGTACCTAATGCAGTTCTCCATGATATTCTTTTATGAAAAATCACACTTTTCCATGAACTATGTACTGGACCAGATGTACTGGACTGCAGACTGGGTAACTCTGTGCCTGGCCATAAACCACAGGCTTCAAAAACACCTGACTATTATCTAATGAACCAGTACCACCGTTGACCACAGGAGTATAGACCACAGATGCCTGACATTATGCTCCCCCAGCTTTGTCAGTTTACACTTGGGAAACATTCGTATACTATTTTGTCTATTGTTAAAAGGATTGTCTTAAATGAGCATGGCTGATGAATGCAGGCATAGGGTCTGATCCAGTGCACAACAAAACCAAATGCCCATCAAATCATGAAAAAAGGGGTCACACTGAACAGAAAAATTGTCCGTTTTCATGGGCAAGATCTCCAGAGAACCTGCTCCGACCACAGATTTTTCTGGTTCTGGCCACTGGTTTTGTGGTCTCACGGTTTCTGCTCTTTCTTTTTCCTTATTTACTTGAATTTGCTCATATTGCTTGGAGAAGACACATGCAAAATGTGAGACTGCAAAGGTTGTGGGATCATCTCCTGGCTTATGTGAATCGAGTAGCTCATTTAATCAATTCCATAAATTATCCTTGCAAGAGAAGCAATTTTCAGGAAGGAGCAAGGAATGCCAGGGTGTGGGCTTCCAAGTCCCTAGCTTCAGCGGTTGCCATTGGGGATGCAAGCACCAACAGAGGTAAGACAATCGGTTTAAATCACTGAATTTTTTCACTAATTTGTGAGATTCCAGTGATTGTAATTTAGGAGCTTAAGATTTATCCCCACACGCTCATTGGGATTTAATCAAGAGACTGTTACCTTTGAAATCTTCAAGAGACATGAAGAATGGTGTGGTACACATTAATCGCACATCAGCCAGCTGTGAAGTTATGGTCCATTTTCTCCAGTGTCTCTGTAGCTTCGCATTGAGGTTTCTTTTGTTTAACTTTCCTCGCAAGAGGAGGGTCTGCTCAGAAATATACCAGCTCCTGTATCTATCACCGCCATTAGAGAGGGTGCCCGTTTGTGACAGATTTGTCATTGCTGTATTAGGATTTGTAGTATTAACCGGCTGCTGGTATCATTGACCAAAGGTTGTAAACTTTTTTTTTCCTTGTTTTTTGAAGTTGACAGATCTTCTAGGTTAATATTTCCAAACAAGGTGCAGGATGTTTGCTTTTTATTAGTTTCCCGTTGTCCATATTGGGGTTGGTTATTGGAAGGGTATTTGTTATTTGTAAGTGCTTCATGTTTTGGGTGTTATCGGAGAAATTTGGTCTCTTCAATCCCCTATTATTATTTGATAATATTATAATTTCTAACTTCTGACAAAATGTAATTTGTGACGTAATTTTTTTTTCTAAAATTTTGACATTCAAAAATTTTCACAACAATTTAAAGAGAATCTGTTTTGTGAAAATCTGTGGCACAAGATCTTCCTGGGAAATGCCATGTGATGTAGATGTTTTAGCATTGAACATGAACCAATAATTGAATTAACAATATTTGTCTCGGGAACTATTATCAAAGTATAGGTGTTGTAATGTCCGGATATTTTTTTACGATAAATTATAAATTTAATTGAGTATACTNGAGAGTATAAAATATAGAAAAATAAAAATTAAATTTAACCTTATCAAAGAATAAAGCAACAATTCTAATAATTTTTTTAAAAGAAGGATATATATGTATATATTCAGATTAGATAATAAGCATATTTAATTTAATTTAATTATTGTGAGATTTAATTAATGGAGGAAGGTGGCGTTGGCTCCCGCGGCTCAAATTCAAAGGGACAGGCTGGTTAGTTCAGTGGGAGAGGTTGTTGACCTAAACAGGGGCCGATGTTGTTGCTTTCTAGGGTGACGATGCCAGGTCATACTGTGACGGATTTGACGGAGAAATTGAGGACGTGTCGCCCTGGCTTTTGCCTGTCACCGTCAAATCTGTCGGACCCTCCGTTCACTTTTTGTTTCTGCCCCCCTCCGCTTAGCTCATGCTTCCGTTTGCTTTACGTAACTCTCATACTATCCTTCTGGGCCCATGTTCTGGGTTGGGCCGATAGGCTCGACAGATTCAACAGCCCAAGCTAACCAATTCGAATAAATAAATATAAATATAAATCAATATCACGCATTTCACTCATCTAAAACCCAATCACATTATCCTTCGAGATTCTCCAATTCTTTTCCCCAAATTTCCCCTTTTGTTTATTAATTTTCATAATTATTTATGAATTTTTTAAAATCTAAAAAAATTCCAAGAAAATAAAAAAAAAATTTCACAAAAATAAGTAATTTTACTTAAAATTACCATATAAACCTTTTCTTACAATTTTTCAAACATCCACAAACATAAAAACACTTAATCAAATATAAATTTATAAAAATCAAGTATTAACTGTATTTTTTTTAACTTCGAAACAGTCACAATTTAATACAATAAGAAAATCATATTTGTTAGCTGTTTTGCCTGCAGAGATTCTTTCCTTAAGTCTCAATAGCACAATTTTTTTCACTGTTTCATCCGATAACAATATCCAACACTAGAGTTTAGATGATCTTGACTGTTTAGATGATCTTTGAACCCCAGTGAATCAGTTCACAGTTCAAACTCATTTGAATTTAATTCCAAGAGTTTAAAGAGTTGAGCTGAAACTCAGCTTCGAGCCTGATTAGTTGACGACTTAACTTCGAGTATGGAGCTGCATTGCCTCAGCTCGGTATCGGATTTAACAAGTGCGAGAAGCATTTCAACTTCTAGAGTCCGGTTAGAGTCCTTCAGTTCTTCATTCTCCCAAAATTTCACTATAATAACCTGAATTGTTAGGAATATAATAACATAATAATGTGTTAAATCTATCTAATAATCCTTTTCGTCCAAATTAATATGATGAAATTGTCACCTCCTGGCATGCATGAAAACTTTAAAAGTAGAATAATTCTGGCTGCTCATCGTATACCNGATGAAATTGTCACCTCCTGGCATGCATGAAAACTTTAAAAGTAGAATAATTCTGGCTGCTCATCGTATACCGCGGGGGGGGGGGGGGGGGGGGGGGGTCCTATGAAAAAAAGAAATCTGTTTTTTGCAAGTTCCATCAGTATAATGTCAACAAGAAAAGGAAATCTTTTCATAAAAATCAACTGAGATCAGGCGAAAATACCAAGAGAAAAGGTGAGGCCAAAGCTAATGAAGAACAAGTCAAGCGTTCCCTTAGATGGGTCACACCCGAAATCCGAGATTAGGTCAGTGGAGGCAACCACAGTTAGCCGGAACAAAACCCCTGCACAAGCAGGGCAAAGTCGAGGTAAATATTGATAAAAATAGATAAAAGCTCCAACCATATGCAAGGTCTAAAAAAGGGTCGAATTACTTAAGGCTTATTATAGGACCTTACATTATATAATAGATTTTTTTCACGTTTTGAATCTGTGATTATCATATCACATGATAACTCTCTAGTTGAGAATACTTTTTTTTATCATGAATAAGCTAACAAGAAGATTCAGATCAGAGCTTCAGCAAAGAGTAAATTCAGAGTTCAATTGACTTTTATGGAAACAGAGTTAAATTGTAACAGAAACCATGTCCAGACAAGCTTCGGAGTTCTAAAGCATATCAGCTGTTTTAGAAGTCTTAACTGTACACAGAAAGCACGGCGCTTGCTGATGCGTGCACAGCTGCGGTGACGTGCAATCAGCGAAGCAGCAGACAAAAATAAAGGGAAATGGGAAGAGAAATCAGAAGAAGAAGGGAAAGGGGAGTTCGGCAGAGGAATCGAGAGAGAAAAGACAGAGAAGGGAGGAGGTTCGAGAGTGCTGAGAGAGAGATATAAGACGGAAAGAAATGAGAAGCAAGTGTAATTCCTTTCTTCCTTCCATCTACAGTAACAGGCTTCTTAAAACAGTGAAGGGCAAATGCCGGTAGGCCCCTAAAAACATAAAAACAAGCATGGTGTATGAAAAACAGCAAGCAGGTGGAAAAACAGAAAAAGAAAAACAAAAAGGGGTTGGGGGCACATGCAGGAAAAATAGAATAGCATGAAATATTTAGTAACATTGCCCGAGCACTTCGTCTTTAGGTCAAAGTCAGTGAGTGAGCTTCAGAGGGTATATCGAAGAGTTCGTAACACTTGCTTTCTAGTTTTGACAACCACTTTAGCATACAACGACAATGCAGCATGAAATGAAATATTGGTATCAGGTCTGGCCAATACTAATATTTTCCGATACCGTAATTATATTGCAATATATCAGCCTACATTCCACCCCAAATTCATTTTGTTCTACATTGCAAAACATTTGATAATACATGTTAATACAATAGCGACTGATACCAATATTGGTTTTTTCACCATGAAAAGCCAAGTCAAATTGGCAATGCTGAACAGATTTTTCTACCCATGATGAACCTAGTGTAGTCCAACAGGAAACAAAATTATCAAAAAAGAAAGAAAACCTACGCAAGCATGTCTCATCAACTGCGTCACGTTAGCCCTGAATTCTCCAAAAGATAAAGAATTGGAAAACTTACTGCTGACTTGAGAAATCTAGGACATCTGTGCATCCATTCTCCTACCATTCCATTCTCCAAGACATTTGGATTTTTGCTCGATAACAACAAAGCATGAAATCATACTGAATGTGGTCAGCTATGTAAATCCTTTTCTGCTAATCACTTAGTCTGAAGCAACATCTCGAAGTTGAAACATAATCGAATCTTCTTTACTGTGTCACTTCAAATTATTCTAGACTTACCTCTTCCCTTCCCATTAACAATAACCACAACTAAATGCCATTTTATAACCAGCATACACGTTTCAGGCATCCAAACACGCTATATGTCCCTCCTTACTCATAACTTCCTAAGAATGTGTTGATTTCTTACTACTACCTCAAGAATTTTCCCTCACCTAAAAGAAAAGGTTCAATTTTATCCACTACCATCCTCTATTCAACCAAAATTTTAGCCATAACAATAAAAAAATATACCCACCAATCAGAAACTAGTTTCAAGTTAACAGGCATGGTTGCCCATAAAATCTGCTAAAAAAAAAAAAAGAAATCACTTCATTCAGCAAAGTAAATCACATTTTATGAAGCACACAAAATTGCTCACCAAGTCATCAGACAGTCAAATTGAGAGTAATTATATATCCAATAGCAGTAAGAGACTGCTTTTCAAGCTATACCTATTTTGGAAGAACCTCTTTATGAGCTTTAAACGACAGGATCACATTCCATATCAGAGCCACAAAATTGGCAGCAAGAACCTGAATCAATACCGCATAGTGGATAAGTGACAATCTGTTACAAAATAATAGATTATATATGGTAATCACCAAATAATTGGTACAATGAATGATACAACACAGAACTGGTTGGGTAAACTGATGCCCAGCCATTTTGTGCGATGTTGCTAAGTGCATGAAGCTCTCACATCCCATGATATGGGGAGGACCGGATATACAAACCTTACCACAACATTGCATTGTAAAAAGGTTATTTCCGTAGTTTTAATACATGACGTCCAAATCAAAATGGAGCAACCTTACCATTATACCAACAGCAACAAAGTATGGGCTAAAACTTAGTAGAGTCAAAACAGGCTCCATACAGCTGCCTTCTTTTGGTACAACAAATATTGCATGCCATTCAATACTTAGCCCCATTTTATGGTCCATAAATACTGTCACATTCCTAACACAGCAGGGATACCCGACTTCAACTGGGCATGTGACGGACATTGGTGGCAAGCAAATATTACCTTTGCACAGATTCAGAAACCAATCCATATGGGTGGGTTGAGCACACGTTGAGTTGGATATAGGTTGACCTTAAATAGGAGAATGAGGTTGCGTTGTGTTTGTAGATTAGCCTGTCAGCTATGAAAAGAGAAAGGAAGACTGTCTGAGTACTGCATAAGCTTCTGCAAGCAGGATACATTAGACATACCTGGAATTGCTGCGGCACAAAACGGAAGTTGAGAAATTGAAAAGGTATCCACAATTGCCAATTTGCAAGAACAGATGAAAACCACTCCTGCAGTAAAACAGTCTTTCAACAAAATGTCATGTCATTTGCAAAACAGTGCAAGTACATTACGGGCAATGCACAATAACCTGTGCTACTGTCATAGAAACTGCTCCATGCTCTTTTGATTCCAAAACATTTCAGGTGAAAAGCATGGAAATCTTGTCTAAAGATTTAGTTTTATGTTGATCAAAATTTCCTTCAAACTTTCCACTTTTGTCAAAACTTCACACAAGAGAGCATCAAAGTTCTTGTATGACAAACTATAGTGAAATGAAAGGGTTAGACAACAATTGCAGCACCTGTTGAAGCTTTGGTACAACTAGTGATGGCCTTCCTTCCAGTGTAATCAACGTTGACAAGAAAACTCCAATAAATATGGGTGAGAAAATAAACTGCAATCAACATCTATCCTTCCTTAGTTACCATTCTTAATACAGAACAGAAATATGTCACGTCCTGCCACAGGTTCCCTCACTGGATTCTATTAATCATAGGGAGGAGGAAGAGACATTCACCTGATCCAGCAGAAGTCGCAAAAAAGCACCAGATGCTCCTGGTAATGTCACTAGTTTGCTAAGATAAAGGTACCTAACAAATGATGTTGCATATCAGAAACCGACATTTTTACTGAGGGAGTTACCACAGAGATTAAGAGAATAACGCAATAATTTGAAGAGAATAGAAATCTTGGCTTCTAATAAATCAATTCCATGGTCTTAGTCATCAAGCCAAATAACCTCAATAATACCAACTAGGCATCTCTGCATTGTTGAATCAAGCATTTGTAACCCCTTTCTCACTCTTATTTTGAACCCCAAAGGACAATAACCTTCAAAAGGATGAGTTACTTCTAGGTAGATCTAGCTAACTAACAAGGAGAACTATGACTGAAAACCCATTTATTTTTATAATAAAGCAATAAAATAATTAAGTAATAAATTACGAAAACCCCCCTTTTTACCTTAAATTGGTCAAAATATGCAAAATTTCTTCTTTTTCTGGATGATTGGATCTGGTAATATTTCAATGGAAAATTTGAGGAAAATTGTAAATTCTCATAATTTGAATTCAAGTTTTATCTGAAACTGCAATTCAATAGATATTTGAGAATTGTATGTGATAGATGAGTTACAAGGAGAACATCGGTGCAAGACAATTTATCCATAGATTAGACAATACAATTCCCAAATGATACTGAGGAATTAGGGCTTTATGCCCTTTGGACTATGAAGCATCACCAGAAATGCAATGTTGGACCCACCAACACCAACCCCAACAGAGTGAACAGGAATGTCCTTTTGTAGTCCAGCGATGGCACTTGATCTATTGTAAGCTGAGAAGCATGGCATCAGGCAGTTAGTGAAACAGAAGTTAAGATATTAACAATCACAAGCTAAAACAGAGAACTTAAACACAGTGAGAACCAGATAATCAACAATCTATTACAATTAGCCATATTTATATATGTTGTAATTACAACGGTGATGAAGCTACAAAAGATCATCGGGATTCAGGAAGGGACAGACAACACAACGAGAAAGGTACTTGGGAGTCAATTACTAACTTCATATTGCATCTTCAGTCAATATGTCCTATACTATGGTACCCATGGGACATTCTGAGATCTCAAACCTCAACTGTTGAATGCAGCATCTAAGAGAGATTTCTTAAGACTGGTACCACATCATACCAACTACAGGATAACTGTGAAACATGAAATTAATCAGGTAACTAGGATTTCTGATAAAATCCTGAACTTAAGCGGCAGCAAATGCTAAATGCCATAGCCCTTCCCATTCCCGACTCACAAGGATAGAATACAGATTGAAGGACACAATGTGCATTGTCAATTTGGAAAACTTATCCAAAATTATGCATTGCAGGCAATTTCAGGAACTAAAGCCATAGAACTTTAAAGGGTTTCAGGATGCCAAGTGTGACATCACAACACACTGCAGATAGGTGACTGGCACAATACTGTACTGCTTTATTTTCCTATCTGCAGCATACCACAGAGGAATTTTAGCAGGGGAGATCCCTAATCTTGTAACAAAAATTAATATTAGCTCAAACCACTCCTTTAAGTGACAAATAACAGAGTTCTACGGATCTTTCAAACATGTCTTGCAAGGAAAATGAAAATGATGAGAACAATGGAGAGTAATAAAACAAGATAATCCAAGCATTTCTGCCCCTCTCACTTTAGCAAGCACACAGGCGCACACGTAAGGGAATTGTCAAATAAAATACTTTCACGCACCCATTTAATCCAATGCTCAAGTCTGAAAATAGCAAGGTGCACCGCTTTGAGCAGTGGCAAAAACACACAAACTGCCATATACTCATGTGAACTCATCTAAACTGAACCTCTATCACCAGCAAGCAGTTAAATCTTTCATCATTTTAAAACCAACAATAAGCAATTACCATGAAACATATATTTAAATTTTCTTTGTTCATATGGACCATAGAAATATCTACCTGGCAAATTAAATCTCCAATTAAAGTCAACAGTGCAGAAGTCACAGCTTTTGTCATTACCGGAAACTTTTCAAGAAGACCTAGATACCTGGGAAGTAACAAAAGGTGATAATACACCGTCATGTTTCCTCCTACAGCAAAAGAAAGGTTTTTCTGGAATATCCATTAGAAAAATAGACATAAAAAATTCCCATCTAAACATGGAAAGAAGCAATTCCTAGAGTCCAGACAAACACACATGATAAAAAATATGTCATTAGGGACTCTGGAGGGACATAGTTCAAGGATACTTAACACTTAGATGGGCCTGCTTAACCCTCCAACCTTGCAATTGGTCTGAAAATGCACTCAAATACCAATGTTTTAGTATGTTTTATTGGACTAGACTGTCTTGTCTATTCAACCATAGAACCAAGTCATACAATAGCTTATGATTCACATACTCCAGCTTCCAGGAGCAAATGAAATAAAAAAGCTCCCACAAAAGCCAATGAAGCATAATCACTTGGTTATGCCTACAACTTCTATTCCAACCAGTATCACATGCCAATTTATGAAGGTAAGTGCTTGCTTGCCAATAGCTGGAAATAGCTTCTCTTCTCTACTGTAAGTCACCAGGGATTTTTGTCACAAAGTTGCTTTTAGCTTATTGGAAACTAAAAAAAGATTCGTAAGTATCTGTTTGGCCAAACCTGAAAACAAATATAAAATTAAACAGATTCTATTTCTATAACTCCTCTAGAAATGCTTTTTTTATAAAACAATATTTTCTTGGTAATGTAAAATAAAGTTTTATAAACTGGACTAGCAGAAAGTCATCATTGTTTTTCAAGCATCTTAATCCATGTTAGAACTAAGTTATTTAATGCAACTAATTTGGCAGCACCAAAGACCACAGATTCCACAGCCAGGTGCTAAAAAAAGGGAAGTTTGATAGCATCAATGGTTAACATGCTTTGTACGGAAATGTTGCCAAAAGGCCATATGAATGCCTGGTATGCATTAAGATATGTACAAATTTCAAAAAGTGTACGGTTGCAAATGAACCAAACCATAAGTGAATAGCTAGGTTCGATAAATAGTTTGAGCTTGTTTGTTAATCAAATGAGTGATATCCGAGCCTAATGTTGAGGCTCATCAGATAAACGAGCCAAGCAAGAGCATGATTTGGCTTGATTCATTTAGGCTCATGAGTAGCTGGTTAAGCTTGTTTAATGGCATGTTAATAGGTTTGTTCATGCGGTCACTTATGGGCATGATAATAGATTCATTTATGCACTTATATATAACTCATTAATGGCTTGATTTTGACTCATTTGTAAGTATGAACTCTAGCTCAGCTTGTTTATAAGTCAAGTTGCACTAAACCCTGGTCGATTGAATCAAGCAAAAAACTCAAGCCTAGCCAAGCAAAGCCGAGCTAAGCTAAGTCCAAGCTAAAACAATTTGCCTCAGCTAGAGCCAAGTATAAAAAAGAACAAACGAACCCAAGCATTTTCAAATCCGCCCAGCTGGCCTCATTTACGGCCCTAAATAAGGGAGAGTAGATGGGTGTTTCTTTGTGAACTTTTGAACAATGTTCAATGACTGCCAATGTGAATAGATATTTCCTTCAAGGAGAATAATCCCAAAGTTCTGCCTCCAGGAATAAAAAAGTAGAGAAGAATTTCACTTTTATTGAGAATCTAAAGGTGCTCTACTTTCCACACCAAAAAAAGAATAAAAGAAAAAAAAGAAGTGAATCCACCCAAGGCATCTTCTGTAATATAATTACATAACTATACATCTCATTCTTTCCAAGATCCCTGAACAATTGAGCATTGATCAATCTCCATCTACAACTCATATCTATGTTTAGTATAGGTAATGCTGATTATATTTTCCATTTTAATAGAACTACTCTGTTGGCATGGCATGGAATGGACACAGGTACTACAAGTGTCGACTAAACATTGAGTTATATGTAAAATATAGACCAATAATAGTGTTGCGAGTCCCACATCGGGGAGCTAACTTCACAAGGGCTAGCTTATAAGCCTGAGGGACTCTTTCTCCTATCAGACTGGTCTTTTAGAATTGGACTCTCCTCTTGGACTTGTGTTCGCAACAATTGTGCTTTCATTGAGACCCGACAGAGGAGACGACGACGGAAGAACAAGCGATCGAAAAGCTCAAAGCTGCCGTTACAAGGCTTTCGAAGGAGGTGAAGAACGCTGTCGTGATCATCTAGCTGAAGGCGGCGACCATCCGGCAACATGCAGAACAAATCGCCGCAATTAGTTCTACCACCAAGCATATCCAACACTCCATTGCTGACATCCTTCCATCTCTCAACAACATCGAGCGAAACCCTAACTTACCAGTGCATCCTTCACCATTCGTGGCTTCTCTAATTATCACCTTCCACCCTCTAACCCACACTCTACCCAGAAAGCTACCATTATCACCAAACACCCAAATCGCTCTCCAACTTCATTTACCCCCACCTTCCATTCCTTCTTGTAAGGCGTTCGAACAACCACACGCAGCTTAAATCGCCACATCTATTTCCACCATAGAACAGGTTTGGCACTCCCTCACTGAAACCCTTAATACCGTGAACCGAATCGACTGACAACCTTTACCGTCTGCAAATCCCCCTGTTCTTCCAACTCCCTTAGAGTTACCGGTTTCCACCTCTGATATTCTATCCCAACCTGCTCAAACTCTATCCTTACTACCACATGCATCACCCGTCTTCCACATCACTACTCCTATTCGATTTCCCAACGATTGCACTGTTGGTACTGGACGTTCAAATTTTCACCGCCTGTCGCTGTCCAAGCAACCAGTACACACCCTGGTAGGACCACCGAACCGTGGGCTCCTATTGTTGAAGCATGTGATGATGCCAGACGTCTTTAGTATGGCAAACTGGGTGGAGGAAAAAGTGGATGCCAACAGAGTAAGTTTTCATCACCTATTATTTACCGTGCTCTCTAGTAATTATGTTTCAACTTTGGCCAAATGCCCTTCTCCCAAATTGCCAGTAAAGAAATTCATACTTGCTGAAATAGCCTCTCGTCCAGAACGAAGCCTATTCCTTAAGTGGGATGAATAGTTCGCACCAGGTTATCAATGTAAGACCCCACAATTTTTATCTAAGATGGGTGAGGAAGACAACTTTGTTCCGGTTGTCGCCACAAACTTAGAACCAAATCTACAGTGCAATTAGAGTTTATATCACCACAATCCAACTCCTAGAAGGGAAATCAATTTCTCCATTGCGGGACAAATTTAGTTGGTGTGCTTGGGTTGCATTGTATTGGACTATTGATCCTATTGGTGCATGGTATGGAGCATTCTGGTTGCTCAAAATTTTGAATGCCTGCCATGCTCCCCTGCTAAACATATGTCATGGTGATCCACCTTCTCGGCCTGTTGCTCTATTTACCGAATCCTAGGGCTAACAGCTATTCCTGTTATTTCATCAGCTGCTCGGGGTTCGGAAAGCACTTCTCAACAGATGGATAACTTCCCCAATACTTGTTCCGTGGTAGTCTCATTCTGCGGAGGAAGCTACGTGAGAGTCAATAGCTAAAATCCACCTGGATTTGCCCTCCTTCAACCTTGTGGACCAAATCACCCTATTCCTGTTCGATGTGCACAATTTAGATTTTGTTAGTCTAAAGATGGATTTTGGTCAGCAAGTTTTCACGGTGGACCTTCTTGAATGGCATGCTGCCAAGGGACATGGAGTCATCACATGTAGGGCTGCAGGAAATGATGTAATTGTATTAGGAACTGGCAAGGGATGGATTATCCGAACTGGGTATCAGTCTATCCAGAGAGTTTTTGTTGATCCTGCAGGCAGCTATTGCATTGCCACAGTTGTCGGTAGTGGATGTGCTGAAACCTTCTGTATACATGCAAAGTGGAGCAAACCTCGTGTCCTTAGTAAAGTGAAAGGCCTGGCTGTGAATGCTGTTGCTTGGACTAAGCAGCAGATCACAGAAGCTTTAACAAAGGAAATCATTCTTGGTACTGACAATGGACAAATTCAGGAGATGGTTGTGGATGAGAAAGATAAAAGGGAGAAACATATGAAATTTCTATTTAAACTAGCAGAAGTTCTGGAAGCTTTTATGGGTTTGCAGATGGAAATAGCTAACATAAGCAATGCAGGAACTAGATACTGTGTGATGGCTGTTACCCCTAAACGACTTTATTCTTTCACTGGAATTGGATCACCAGAGACTGACTTTGCTAGTTATGTAGATCGAGCATTACGCTTGATGGAACTTCTTGGCGAAAATTCATATTTTATAAAGCAAAGAAGAGCAGTGCCTTTTGCATGGCTTTCTAGAGCAGGAATCTACCATGGTGGCCTCAATTTTGGAGCAAGTCATATTTGGCAGGATAGTGACGATAATTTTGTGGAGAATAAGGCCTTATTGAACTATTCAAAGTTATTCGAAGGCTCTTGGGCTTGCACTGGGTTCCAGCGCATGCTAGCCAAAGTTGCCACTTCCTTCTATTGGCCCAACATGCAACAAGTCCGTGAATTCGTGTTCTGTTTTGTTGTCTGTCAGCAGGGTACCACGCTATCCACTAGTAGTTCCTATCATTATTACGGCCCTTTCGGCATCAGCAAACGAATCAGATTAGTAGCCTATAGGTTGAAGCTTCTAGCTTATGCAAAAATCCACAATGTCTTTCATGTCTCCCTGTTAAAAAAATGGCATGGCAATCCTACTGACCAAAGCATTCCCCTGCCATCCGAAGCACGCAATTCCTAGCCTCTCTTGTCTCGCAAACATATTTTGGGAGTCTGGAAGGTGCCGCAGCATGGAAAATTTCTTCCTCCATTAATTGTAAAATGGGAGTCACACTCTCTCGCCGAGGCCACTTGGAAACCAACTGCGGAATTTATCTAGGACTACTCCACATTTAACCTCGAGGACAAGATTATTTTTTATGACAGCGGCAATGTTATGTGTCTTGTCAATTCAGATACCACGATGCCAACCGATTCGTTGGTGTTCCCGGAAGGGTGCATGGTTGACTCGACGATAACTCAAATTTCAGGATTACATTTAAAATTCTGTTTATTATTTTCGGTTATACATACATATACTTATTTTCGGTTTTCTGCCCTGTTAGTTATTGGTTACCTGTATTCGGTTAGCTTTATATGCTTTCGATTTCTTATTCTGTTAGATTGTTATACTTCTGGTTGTTTCGGTTACAGTAGCTACTGTGTATAGGGCCACTGTGTGGTTATTGAAAGAAAGGATGTACTTAATCTCTCCTGGCTCTCGTCTTCTCTGTCTCCCTCTACTTTCTCTCCCTGTTCTCTATCTCTTCCTTCTGACTCTGCCTCTCTCGACTTCTCCCTCTGCTTCCCTTTTCCCCCTCTATTTTCTTTTGCTGAACTCCCCCTCCCTCGTCTTCTTCTATGTTTTTGTCTTCTTCTTTCGTTCGCCGGTGTCGACCTCGACTGGGCACGTGAAATTGGTGCTCTCATTGAAACTGGCCCTGGGCCGAAGAAGACTACCTGCGGAGGATTTTGACGGAAAAGGGCTATTGGAGAGGGCTACTTGCAGAGGGGCTGACCAGAAAAACCGAGTGAAGCATTGCAAAGTGAGAATCACCGAGTGAAGTGCCGCAGGGTGCAGCCACCGAGGTCAGCGGTTGTCGAAGGAGGAGGAATGCTGCGAGTCTCACATCGGGGAGCCAGCTCCACAGGAGTTGGCTTATACGCTCGAAAGCTTTCCTTTTTATCAGATCGATTTTTTGGGATTGGGCTTTCTTCTTGGGCTCGTGCTCACAACAAATAGCCCCATGTCCCCAGATAAGGGTAATAGATGCATAATAGTGACGCTTCATTGATTCAGCAAATCATGAATATAAAAGCTGCCCCAGTGGGTTGCTAATATGGATTGCATTATCCGATTAATAAACATCACATTATGTATTTGAAAGCTGCCCCAGGTGGTTGCTATGGATATGAAGGAAACCTGCAATATATAATAAGCTACCCGAGAAAATATGCGGCCTACTGAAGTTGAAGATGGCTCTTCACTACGAAAAATCTACACAAAATAATCTTTCAAAAGGAGGAAACAATAAAAGAAAACAGGATAAAACTGCCAAGCAGCAAAACGGACTAGGAAATTAAGACTACCATGAAATAAGAGACCAGTTAGAGCTATTGCCATCTTCACCGGAACCACCATAACCACCGCCGCCGGAAGAACCACCCCCAGTCCCGCCACTTCCACCGGACCCACGATCCGAAACCGCTGAAACCCGAATATAGTCCATACCCACTGGTAGAAGCCTCAATTCGGATCTGTAAAATATTTTGTAAAAGCTTGCATGGCTAGAACTTGAGGTAAATGGACAGCTTTGATACGGGGAGAAGCTTCTAACAGTCGTTATCTGGAACGGGTTTCCTGGAAACATGGCATTGTTGTTTGGAGCACACGAAGTTAGTTTGGGCGAGAAAATTGCGGAGCGAGAATATGACGGAGATTTGCGGATGACGGCTGCAAAATTCTGTATCATCTTCTTGGTGCGATGGTGTGAGTGGGGGTTTGCTGATGCTTCACAATAGAAAGATCGGAAGTGGGTTTTGGGGAGGTTTTCGAAAGGCTATCGGATCCTATTCGAGAAATTCACAATTGAAGAAATTGTAACTATTTACCACACTAAAAGTCATTCAATATCTTAATTTCTTG
>JAODPA010048140.1:0-11668 GCA_025585075.1 Nepenthes mirabilis | reverse complement strand
GTAATAATGTGGTAATTAATAAAAAGCCATAAATGATATACTTTAGTGTGGCTAACTCAAACGACGGCCGCCAAGGTCTATAAATAGAATCAGAGGAGTAAGAATGAGTTACGCAATAGAGTTTTGGAAAGAGAGAGACCAAAGGTTCCAGGCGAAAGAAAAGAAATTCAGGCAAGAGTACTCACCCTGTTTTCAAGTTCATAATTATGCATGGTTTCTACGCTAGAATATCTGATATTATATAAACTTATATGATGTTATTCTATTCCTTTTATATCTGATACTTGAAGTATGATTATTGTTGATAATTGCATGTTAAGGAAAAGACTTTATGATGTTTGGTTTTGTTCTGCTAGAAGAATGATTTTCTGTCAATTTAAATGAACTGTGATAATTGTATCATTTAAGAAAGAACTCCGGTCTGTTTATGAACAAAGTACTCCGTCCTTTTAAGAAAGGGTATTTCGTCCTTTAAAGAAAAGTCACTTCGGCCTTAGAGTTCCGAATTTTAAAGAAAAGTCACTCTGGCCTTAGAACTCCGGATTTTTAAATAAAAGTCACTCCGGCCTTAGAGCTCCAGATTTAAAAATAACAGTAACTCCGGCCTCAAAGCTCCAGATTTTAAAAGAAAAGTCACTCCGGTTTTAGAACTCTGGATTTTAAAACAAAAGTCACTTCGGTTTTAGAACTCCGAATTTTAAAAGAAAAGTCACTCCGGTTTTAGAACTCCGAATTTTAAAAGAAAAATCACTCCAATTTTAGAGCTCCGGATTTTAAAGAAAGATCACTCTAGTTTTAAGAACTTCTAATTTCAGAAAAAGAACTCCATCTTTTGAAAAGTACGCCGGTTTTGAAGAAGAGGAATTCCAGCCTTTACGTCTTTAAGAAGCACTCCATCTTTTTATTTGAAAAATAACTTCGGCCTTCTGTTGAAAAAGAACTCTGATCTTCTGTTTGAAAAAGAACTCCGACCTTCTATTTGAAAAAGAACTCCGGCCTATTTATATGAACATGAAAAATGCATGTAATATGGACAGCAAGTGGAACTCTACGACTTTTGACTTTCGAACTACGAGTCTCCATTAAACTTGCTATTATAGATGGATGAAGGATATAGGAGTGACACTCGAGGATAGCCTCCTGGGCCACGGAAGGGGACTTTCTAGTGGCATAAGAACTATGGACTACGGCCCCGTATGTCGGGTTAAAGGTATTACCTCCCACCCCGGGGAGCATAATGAGGGGATACGACTTTAGGTTGTGGGGTACACACAACCCGTCCTCGATATTGTCCGCTCCCGTCCAGTCCCTAAAGATGATAAAAATTCTCAATGGTTTTTATGAATTTTTCAGTGGACAAGATAAGAAGAAAAAGACTAAGGAAATTCCGAATTAAAAGATATGATGATTTTCGTATGCTAAATTATATTCGCTTATATTTATATGTTTATGTTCTCTATTTTCTGCATGTAAGTATTTTGCTGAGCTTTGTAGCTCACCCTTGTTATTTTCAGATGACGAAAGGCTCATTGAGGACGAAGTTGAGTAGAACTTAATGGTGTAGCCAAATAGTTCGGTTGGCCGGAGCTGATTAAATGAAGAGCTTAATTTGATTTCCTTTTGACGTTTTGAGAAAATTGTAAAATGATTCCGCTGTTTATGACTTTATGAATTTTATCAGTATGTTTCCGTGATTTTCTTTATGGTTAATATTATTGAAAGGTTTAGTAAGCATCTCAGACTTTCAAATCTGGCTAAATGTTGGCCGGCGTGGTGTGGAAATTATCGGAAGGCCAACTCATGTAGTTCGGCCTCAAGGATCCTGTGTAAAGAAAAGGAAAAGTTTTTATGTCCATATTTATTATTTATCTTTTTAAGACCTGACGACGACTTTATTTATGTAATAAAGTACAGGCCATCACAAGAATCATGGGCTGACGGTGACTTTATGAAGTGGAATAAGGCCAGGCCGTCACAGGAGTTCTTTGAGTTGATGAGGAACTTCGAACTCCCTGTGGCTAGACTCCAACCTAATGCTGTCAGGTATCTGGTCTTCCTCTACATTTTCGCTCGCTGCCAAAAGAAGATATTCAATGTCTCCAGCCTAACGCTGTCAGGTATCTGGTCTTCCTCTACATTTTCGCTCGCTGCCACAAAAAGATCTTCAATGTCGTGGCATTGAAGGTCATCTTGACGTTTGGCTATGGGCAAGATTGGATTATGATTACTCATCACGTTGAGTTCCTTGCCATCAGTGGTGAAAACCCTGATTTCACCAAGTGGTGGAAGGGCAAGTTCTTTTTCCTTAAGGTCCACGAGAATCGAGCTATCCCCAATGAGTGGGGCAACGTGAAGTCCAAACTTTGCAAGGACGTCACGCCTGAGGAAAGGGCTGCTGCGAAGGACTTCACGGACCTGCTGTTGGCCAACCTTGGTTCTTTCAGCGAGAACAAGAAGAATAAGTGGCTGAGGTCTGAGTTCATGGAGAATGCCAAGTGGGAGCCTCAACCCGAGGACTCTGGTGTCCCTTTTGGTCTTCCGAAAAAGAAGTTGAAAAAAAGGCGACAAGCTCTGAGGATCAAGGAGGTGTCCGAGCGAACAAAGAAGAGCCGCCAGACTGAAACTTTGGAGCATTCAACTGTGATTATCGAATACCCCTCCTCGTCTGATGACGACTCAGCCTTGATTGAGCGGTTGATAAGAAAGACAGCGCCAGTCCGAGGAGTTAAAGGCATCAAGACGTTAGTTGTTATGGAGCCTATCGAGCAGCCGTCTGAGGATGTGGGTGTGTCGTCGGAGCCTCCTGTTGCCCCTCCTTCTCTTTATAGGCTCATACCTGTCATTCCTTCTATTTTCACTGGAGAGGCCTTGGATTGGATGGATAATCCATCCAAGGACATCATTGAGGGACAGGCAGTGGGAGAGACTGAGGCGACTTAAGCCGAGGAAGCAGTGATGATGAGCACGATGAAAATTTTTGAGTCTGTTGAGGCCAAGGAAAACTGGGCCCTGAAGTTGCCCACCGTCGCGACTGCTGAGCTCCCTTGCCTTGCAATCCAAATTTTCAGTCCAATTGAGCTCCCGCCTGAGGTCCATGAGGAGGTCCTGGTCGAGGACGTTGCTGGGACTTCACACGCTGTTGAAGCAGAGACTTGGGATGCAGATCATCTTGCAACAACTGAGCCCCAGCCCTTGATTTTGTTAAAGTTGTCCCTACGACTGAGGCCAAGGCTAAAGCTTCTGTGGTGCAAGAGGCAACTGCTGCGGAGCCTGTTGAGTCCGAAGCCCCCGGAGAAGACAGTTCAGCTAGGAGCTCTCTCATCCCCAAGGTACTTTGCTACTCTTTTATAGGCTCTTTGTTCATTTCCATTCATGCTTTAATGACTTGTTTTTTCCTTGCAGCTTCATAAGCTGGCTGGCAGTCTTGGTCTAATCATTGGCAATGCCGCCCAGACTTGCGCTGAGTTGGAGATCCTTAGGGCCTCAGGGGAGCGTGCCAAAAGTCTTGAACTTGAGCTTACTGAAACCAAGGGTAGAATTTCTTTCCTTGAGAATTCGCTGAGGGTTAGAGAGCAACAGTACGCCTCTATTGAGAAAACTTTGAGGGCTCAGAAGCAACTGAACGTCTCCCTCTGAGGCAAGAATCTCCAGTTGGAGGAAAAGCTCATGACCTCACTGAAATCCGAGGACATCGGACCAGCTTTGGAGCACAAGTACTGGGACGCCATCAAGATGTGTCGTTGCGTCATAAAGATTTTGGTCTCGAGGTTTCCTACTAGCGTCTTTGATTCGAAGAATGTCAGTGCTCAACGCAAGGCTGATCTGATTGGTCTCCCAAGACGAAGTGGGACTCCTGACCCTTTTCATCTTGGACCTTCCAGCCAGCCTGAACCTTCCGAGCAGCCAGGATCGTCGGACCAACCAAGGGCTTCAGGATAGTTTTGTACATTTTCCTTTACTATACATTCTTGTTGTACATAAGATATGAATAAAATCTATCTTTATTGTAATCTTTCTCTTTTTACTTAGACTGCTTACATGTATGGTTCTTTCTTAGACTTAGGCTCTTAGAAGTTTTATCCTTCTTGAGTAAAGTGTTCGAACCTTTTGACCATCGTTGGCTGAAGATACTACCTCTAAAGTCTTTGTATGCTTGCTGTTTTTTAAGCCCCCTAAGTTTTTAAGTTTAGCCTCTTGCGAGCTGCTTGGCATTGTTGCCAAGTTTTTGAGTATGACCTCTTAATGGACCGCTCGGACTTCGTCGAATTTTAGAATACGACTTCTTGTGAGCCACTCGATCTTGGCCAAGTTCTAAAGCAAGTGAAAGGGATTTTTTTCACTTGACTTAGGAGCAGCCTAGGTCTCATAGATTGATGAGATGATATGCAAACACTCCGAATGAATGCAAAATAGTTAACCAAATAAGAATTTTACTTTATTAATAAAATATGTTACAAGCATACCAAATGATGTATGTAATCGACTATACCTGTGTGTTATATACATTTACTAGTAATATTTCTTGTGGTGAGCGACATTCCATATCCGAGGGACAAGCCTTCCCTGCTGAGTGCACAGTTTGTATGTCCCGTTTCGAAAAAGGGTTGAGACCAGGAACGGTCCCTCCCAATTTAGGGAGAGCTTGTTTCGACCAGTATTTTTACCGATGGTCTCAATGCTTCTCAGCACTAAGTCTTCTACTTCGAATTGGCGTACTTTCACCCTTTTATTATAATACCGGGCGACCCTTTGCTAGTAGGTTGATGTGCGCAGTCTTGCTACGTCTCAGGCTTCCTCAAGCAAGTCGAGATTTTCCCAGAGTCTCCGTACATTATTTTGTGGATCAGAGCTTTCCACTTGAAGGTTGGGCAGTCCAACTTTCACGGGTATAACTACCTCGACCCCATAACACAGGCTGAGGGGAGTCTTGCATGTTGACTCCCTCAGAATTGTCCTGTACAACCATAACACTGACGGCAGCTCGTCGACCCATGAGCCCCCAACTTGCTCCAACTTCATCTTTAGTCTGTGCAATATGGTGCGGTTGGTGACCTCCGTTTGTCCATTGCACTGAGAGTATGCAACTGATATATGCACTAGCCTTATCCTTAAATTGATGTAGTACTTGGTGAACTTCTTCCCAGTGAATTGGGTCCCATTGTTAATTACAATACGTTCTGAAATCTTGAACCTGCACAAGATGTTCTATCTGATGAAGTCTTGCATTCTACTCAATTATGCGAGCTAATGGCATGGCCTCAACCCATTTTGTGAAGTAATCGATTCCAACGATCAAGAATTTTCTCTGTCCCGATGTTGCTGGTAAAGGCCCAAGTATGTCCAGCCCCCGTTGCGCAAATAGTCACGGTGATTGTAGCACTCAGAGTTCCGTGTGCGGCTAGTGGGTGAGGTTACCGTGGACTTGGCAGCTCTCACATTTCCATACGAAATCTATGGCGCCGTATTTCATGGTTGGCCAGTAGTATCCTTACCTCATTAGCTTAAAAGTAAGGTTTTTGCCCCCAATGTGGGATCTATAAATTTCAATGTGTACTTCTCTGAGGGCGTAATCTGTCTCTTCTAGAGTGAGGCACCACAGATAGGGAGTAGAAAATCCTCGTCGATACACCCAGCCGTCCATTACAGTGTACCACCCTGACGTCTTCTTTACCTTCTTGGCCTCCTTTGCCTTTTCAGACAACGTCCCATCGAACAAATACCTTAGGTAAGGGATCGTCCAATTGTTGGCGTCAAATATCTCCATTACCTTTGGTTTGGAATTTTCTATATTAGGTTTGTTGAAGACCTCGCGCATTCCTCGGGTATATTCCTCTAGGTCTCCTGAGGCTGCTACTTTGGCGAGCTGGTCGATTTTTTCGTTCTCCTCTTTTGGGATACGGACTAATTCTACATTTTCAAAGGCTGATATCAGTCATCGGACCTTTGAGAGGTATTTGAATAGTTGTAGGCTGTTTGCTTCAAAATTTCCTCGGATCTGGTTGACAACTAAGTTGGAGTCGTTGTAGACAACCAGATCCTTGATCGCGCACTCCTTTACTAACCATAGTCCTGCAAGTAAGGTCTCGTACTCCGTGGTGTTGTTGGTCGCTAGGAACTAGAGGACCATAGAGTACTTTATCTCTGATCCCTCAGGCGTCCTCAGCATAACGCCAACTCCACAACCTTCCTTCATGAAAGAGTCGTCCACATGCAAAGTCCAAACTGCTGGACTATGTGATTTCTCAGCACCACAAATGTCCGAGGCATCCAGAGTTGGTGTCGTTATCTCGAGAATAAAGTCTGCCAATACTTGGCCCTTTAAGGTTGGCCTCGGATGAAATTCTATGTCAAACTCTCCTAACTCAATGGCCCACTTGACCAATCGTCTCGACGTTTTTAGTTTATACAGAATCGCTCTCAAGGGTTAATCGGTCCAAACAATCACTTTGTGTGTTTGGAAATATGGTCTCAACTTCTAAACGGAACACACAAGCGCCAGAGCCATCTTCTCTGCGTGAGAGTACCTTGTCTCAGCGTTAGCTAGGATTTTGCTAATATAGTACATAGGCTATTGACTGTCGTGCTGCTGTCGAATCAATGCTGAGCTTAAGGCTATCTCAGACACAGTAAGGTACAAGTACAACTCCTCGCCTGTTTGGGAAAAAGTCAACTGATTGGCGTTTGAGAGATACCCCTTGAGTCCTCGAAAGGCTTCTTCCTAGTCAACCGTCTATTGAAAACCGTTAGTCTTCGTTCCTTTTAGGGTCTTAAAAAATGACAGGTACTTCTCAACCGACTTCGTCAAGAAGCGAGACAGCACTGCTAGCCTCCCAGTGAGCTTCTGGACCTCCTTCACTATCCGAGGGGATTTCATCTCAATGATGGCCTCGATCTTCTCAGGATTTGCTTCGATTCCTCGATGTGAAATAATGTAGCCCAAGAACTTTTTTGATGTCACTCCAAATGTACACTTGGTTGGATTGAGCTTCATCTATTGCGTTCTTAGGGCATTGAAAGTCTCATCCAAATCTTGGATATAGTGGTCGGTTATTCTGCTTTTGATGAGTATGTCGTCCACATAAATCTCCACATTCCTTCCAATCTAGCCTTCGAACATTTTATTCACGAGCCTCTGATAAGTGGCACCAGCGTTCTTGAGGTCGAAGGATATGACTTTATAATAGTACGTCCCCTGATCCGTCATAAACGATGTGTGCTCCTCGTTGTTAGGGCTCATCCTTATTTGATTGCACCCGAGTATGCATCTATGAAGCTTAGGAGTTCTTGTCAGGGCATCGAGTTTACAAGTGAATCGATCCTTTGTAGCAGGAAGCTATCCTTTGGACATGCTTTGTTGATATTTTTGAAATCCATGCATATCCTCCATTTTCCATTATTTTTCTTAACCATCATGACATTGGACAGCCAGTCTGGATAATGTACCTCCCGTATAAATCCGGCGTTTAAAAGTTTCTTCACTTCTTTACGGATGGCCACCAGTTTTTTCACTGAGTAGTTCCTTCTCTTCTGTCGAACGGGCTTATGACTGGGATCTAGGCCTAGTTTATGGACCATTAATATAGTCGGTATCCCTAACATGTCGCTTGATGCCCAGGCAAAGACATTTGAGTTTTTCCATAAGAAACTGGTAAGCTGGTCTCGGAAAAGTTGAGGCTGTGAAATTCCTATTTGGATGAACTTCTCAAGATCTCTTGGATCCAGAAGAACTCGGTTGATTACTTCTCCAGACTCGGCCTGTTGCAGTGTTATTTCGTCATGAAAGTCCAAGTCTTCAACGGGCTGAGGGAGAAGAGTTTGCGTGACTTGGAATAAATAGCATGTCCATTTGGCAATTTGATCTCCAAGAACCTCCCCAATCCCGTACAGTGTGGGAAACTTCATCTTTAGATATGAGATTGAGGTTATTTCTTTGAAGGAGACCAAGAAATGGCATCCAAGGATAGCGTTGTAAACCGATGGGAGATCTACTACCAAGAAAGAGAGTGTCTTGGTTTTTGTCCTCGGATAAGTCCCTAGCGTGACCTCAAGCTAGACGACTCTTTGCACCGGTACTGGCTCATTGTCCAGTCCGTAGAGGGGTCCTTCGGTAGCAATCATCTGACTTCTTTTAAGTACTAATTTTAAAAAAGTATCAAGGTAAAATAAATTTTTGGATCTTTTATTATCAATGAACACTCGTTTTATCTAGTAGTCTAACGCTCCATCAAAAACAAGTGTGGTTACAACCAGGGGTCAGAATGGGGGGATGTTGTATGGGCCATATCTTCGTTACTAAAACTAATGATTTCACCCCTAGATTCTACCCTAGGCCTCTTCTTCTTTGCCATTGGATCCTCCCGGGTGCCACTTCTGGCCGAGCGAGTCAATACCATATTGACGACTCACGTGGCCACTTGATTCCTCGCATGGTCAGTCTCACCCTCCCTTACAGTTTTAAAAGTCTGTCCGGGTCTTTGTAGAAAGCGGTTGAGGTGGCCTCCCTTAATAAGCTCCTCTACCTCTTTTTGTAGCGTCCTGCAATCCTTGGTATTGTAATCTCTACAGTGATGGTAGTAGCAGTACTTGCACTAGCCACCTCCTTCAGGATTCTTCAGTATTTTAGACCACTTCATGAATTTTTCATCCCAAATCTGTATTAGGATATTGATACGCGAGTTGTTCAAGGGAGTCAAGTTCAATGGCATGTACTCTCTATGTACGGTCTGCTCGGACTTCTGCTACTTGTTGGGCACCCAGAAGCCTTGTCGATCTTCGTGCTTCCTCTTTCCTTCAACTGTCCTCGAGTGGAGGCTATCCACCTACACAAGCCTCTTTGCGTCGTTCGCTTCGTCGGCCGCAATGTAAGCTCTCGCTATGATCTCAGCCTCCCTGAACGTCTAAGAACCCTTGTGCATGAGGTACTTGAAGAAGCTACCTCCCTCTAATGCTTACATAAATATAGTGAGCTTGACTATATCGGTCAGTTTGGGAATCTTCCTGGTCTCTGTAATGAAGCGGGACAGAAAATTCTTCAGGCTCTCCCTGGCCTCTTGCTTCACACAAGTAAGTTACCATGGTTACTTCTAGTTCCCCCAACGAAAAGCGAACTAGGAGATGATGGTCTCTGTCAACTTGCTAAATGAGCAAATGAAGTCCGCAAGCAGACCGTAGAATTAGATCCTCGCGTCACCCTTGAGTGTCAAGAGGAATCACTGTCACATTGTCATCTCATACAAGCCTTGGAGGCTCAGATGCTCACAGAAGTGATCCAAGTGATCCATTGGATCAGCGCTTCCATCGTATATGTCAAGATTTGGCATTTTAAACTTTGGATGAAGCTGCTTCGTCATGATCTCCATCTTAAATGGAGACTTGTGCAAGTCAGAAGCTCCACACTCGTCGCCAAAAACTCACCGCTAGACCTTCTCGAGCTTCTCACCCACTTGAGGCGGAGCCGCCATCTTTTTCTCATTGAGATAATTCCTCAGCTTGTAGGGGTCTTGAACAACTTGCGGCTCTGGCAAGCTCCTACCCCTTGAAGGGACTCCGTTACGAGTAGCCGCCTCCTGAATGGAGTGCTCCTATAAAGATCGAGGATTTTTCCTCTCAAGACTTTCCTCCTGAACCCGAGGACCCAAACGACCTTAAAGGAGAAACAGAGCTTTGCTATTCAAGGTAACTTGTGTCCCGAGGTCCTTGTACTGACTAGCTTGCTTTGAGGGGTGCTTCTTTCTTTTGCCCTTCCTATGGGACATAGTAGCCTAAGAGGCCTTGGATGGCGCTCCCTTTGACCACTCGTCTATTTTTGTGCAAAGGGTTTGAACGGCCCTAGAAATGTCATCCATCCTCAAGACCAACGCTCGAACATATGTGTAAGGTCTCACATTGGATTGGGGGAGGGGAACGAAGTGTCCTTATAAGGGCATGGACACCTCCCCCTTGTAGACGCGTTTTGGGGGCGGCTTAGGCCGTTTGTTAGGAATAAAATCGTGAGGCCTGTAGGCTTGGAGATGTCGTGAAACTCTCCCAGGCTGCGGCCTATAAGCTTGGAGACGCCGCGAAGTTCTCCCGGGCCAAAGCGGACAATATCTACATGCGGATGCGCCGGGGACGTTACAAATGGTATCAGAGTCGGGATCCGGTCCAATGTGCCAGCGAGGACGCTGGGTCTCCAATGGGGGTGGACTGTAAGGTCCCACATTTGATTGGGGGAGGGGAACGAAGTGTCCTTATAAGGGCATGGACACCTCCCCCCTTGTAGACGCATTTTGGGGGCGGCTTAGGCCGTCTGTCAGGAACAAAACCGTGAGGCCTGTAGGCTTGGAGATGCCGTAAAACTCTCCCAGGCTGCGGCCTATAGGCTTGGAGACGCCGCGAAATTCTTCCGGGCTAAAGCGGACAATATCTACATGCGGATGCGCCAGGGACGTTACAATATGGATCAGAATGTTCCTCTATCCTGATACCCATAACATGGCCATTGCCACATGAAATAGCTTCTCTGGCAGGGACACTGGTATGTGCTTTAGTGTTCATCATTTTTTGGCTTTCAATCTCTTAAAAAATATGTTAACCTAACTTTTAGTCGGTTATCACAAACGGTGCCAATATTAAGTCTTGGGGTCCTCGACTTTGGTACGGACGAGGACCCAAAATTAGAATAATACAAATATAGATTTTAAGTAGATGAAAGAGGAAGAGAGACAGCAACACACAGAGTTTTTATGTTGAAAACTCTCTTCTAAATGAGAAGAAAAAATCACGGGACTTTAAATCCGAGAACACTTTCACTAGTCTGTTGTTTGAGTACCAAAGTGTGGAGAACGAAGTATAAGAGTGGCTATCTAGGATCACTTTTACAAGTATAAGTATTCTCTTAGTTGGCAATGGGAGTAGCCTGCTTTTCTCTCTCTATGGACGTTAATGCAAGTACAGAAAAATCAATCCCTTGTTAAGTACGCAATAAATGCTTATATAGTGGTTAAGTCTTCCTACGTAGAGGTGGCGTGTACAGTGGAGCTTACCACCAACTCTATAAATCCATCTTACCGTATCAGAAAGATTGCGTGCATGCAGGCTGGCTCTTTGAGACGTTACTTCTGTAGTAATCACACCTGCTCTACAAGCCATCATTCACTGTGGAGATTGCGTATTGTAGAGAGTACGCGTGCCTTTACGAACGTCATCCTTTTGGGTTGGCGTCCTCAGTCGTCCTGAGCTTTCTTTCAGCGCTCGTGCCGTTGGAGACTTCTTAAAGTCTGTGTCCTTGATGAAGGCTATAGCCTTTACCATATCCGCGGACATTTGGTAACAGATGTCCTTGGTCTTCAACTAATGGCTTGCTCAGCATTGAATCTTTGGGCTCTTAGAGCTATATCCTTTGTGCCATGTCCTCAAAATTTTTGCACCAAATGTCCTCGTCTTCATCGAGGTCTCCGGTCTTTATTACATCCTCAAGTTTCTAAAGCCCATGTAACCTCTTGGGCCATGGTGGCTTCTTGGGCCTCTATGGACTTGGATCCATTTCACGAAAATAGATTTCTTGATTGGGCCTTGGGTAATCTCTGCCCATCAACATTATTATAATGTTAAAAGTTATTAGTTAACGTATTATTAAGGATTCAGCATGACAAATTATTTTATAATCAAAATTTTCTTATAATATTTT
>JAODPA010048129.1:0-11668 GCA_025585075.1 Nepenthes mirabilis | reverse complement strand
TATATATATATGAATATGTATAAGCATGTGAATTTGACGGAGGCTATATAGGGTGGAACATGTCCGGTTCGTCACAATACTAAATTTCATTTTGGTACCCAACTTCTCATGCAAGTTCTCCAAAAATTTAGATACAAGCCTCAGATCACAATTACAAACTATCAAAGTTTGAATACCATGCAATCTCGCAACTTCATTAACATATAGACACACCAACTTATCCCTTGAAAACGTCATCCTGACCTGTAAAAAGTGAGTTGACTTCATCAGTCTATTCACAATCACCCAAATTGCATCAAATTTCTCACCATCCTAGGTAAACTTAAAACACAATCCATTGTGATATGCTTCCATTTTTAATTAAAAATCAGCAAAGTATACAAAAATCCTAGAGACTTCTTATACTCGGCCTTAACTTGTCGACATACAATACACCTTACCATATATGCTGAAATCTCCCACCTCGTGTTTCACCACTAGAAACTCTTTTTCATATCGTGATACATCTTGTTCACTCCATGATGAATTGTATATATTGACCTATGAGCCTTATTCAAACTTTTCTCCTTTAACTCCTCAATATTTGGAGCACAAATTCTATCCTTAAAATAAAGAATTCCATTTTTCCGAACATTAAAATCTACCTATGACTCCTTACCCGAATCTTCGACAATTTTCATCAAATACAGAGCACTCATTTGAGTCTCCTTAATATTTTTCATAATCATGGGCTATATTTTGAGATACGATAAAATCATTCTTGACCCTTGGGAGTGCAATCAAATGGTACAACCTTTCATTCCATCCAACATTTCTCATTTCTTAATTATTATCAAATGAGCCATCATACTTGAAGTTCTCTAGCTCAAAGTATCGGTAATCACATTCGCCTTTTCTAGTTGATATTGGATTTTACAATCACAATCTTTCAATATGTTCATCCATCTACGTTATTGTATATTCGGTTCATTCTAGGAGAACAAATGCTTTAAACTTTTATAGTCTAAATATACCATGAATTTCTACCAAAAGAAGTAATATCTTCAAATTTTTAACACAAATTTCACAACTGCCAATTTTAAGTCATGGGTAAGATAATTTTTTTCATGAGCCTCCAACTGCTTTGGCCAATAGACAACCACCCATCCACATTTTATTAACACACAACCCAAACCTTTCTTAAAAGTATCACAATACAGCATAAAGCCTTCCAATCTATCCAAAATTGATAATATCAGCACAGAGCTCAATCTATTCTTTAATTCTGGAAAACTCCTCTCACAATCTTTATCCCAAAGAAAGATCATTCGCTTCTGAGTCAAACGTATTAGTAGCACCACAATCCTCAGAAAATTTTCAACAGAGTGCCTACATTAACCAGCTAGACCCAAGAAATTCTGTAACATTCCACGTATTAATTCATTATTATCTTTATTCTATACTTATCTTTCACCAGTCAATACCATAAAGGGGATATAAACTCATTATACATAGAATCCAAATAAAGAAAGATGCCAGCTAAAGTCATACAAAATCTTGATAAGGCATGACTCACAAGTGTCGATCAAAATAAACTTGTTATATATTGATATTAAGTGTAAGCTTAAAATTTACCCATATAATTTACATCAGGTTCATTTTTTTTCCCTATATTCTAATTACACAATAAACAAGAAAATAACATTTTAAAACATCTGCTAAATCATTTATTCTTTACTCCTACTCATCTGGCATGAATTCATTCGGGCCATCTGAAGGATTAGTAAAATAATAAGTGAGTGAGCCAAATACTCAATAATGTAAAATAGATATAACAAAAATTATGTAATTTTCTTAGTTAAAATATAATAACATATATAGAAATCATTATAGAGGACAAAAAACATGCAATTCTTTTCTTGTATCTTTCTCCAAACTTTGCAGATAATTTTTTCTTTTCTTACTTTTTTATAGGGACCAGAGTCAGCAGGCCTTACCAGCTAAATGAGCGGTTGATCGAGGTTTGGATTATGTTCTATCCACACAATCTAAGGTCGGAGCTTACATTGCACCCTGAGGTAGATAGATTATATTTTGTCCACACAATCTAAGGTCAGAGTTCGTATTTGCACATCGAGATAGGTGGTATATACCTTTATACCCAGTAGACGGGGCCGAAATTGCCTCAACAATACTAAACTAAATTGAATTATCAGACATCGATCTTTCACCATAATATATTAAAGTATGCTAGAATATACTATCTATTAATTTATTCCAATCCAATTACTTTATTTTAAAATTTTTTATGAAAATTTTATCATGTGTTACATATACTGAACTTTCTTTATTCTAAAAGAAAATAATTCTTCTGACAACATAATATAAAGTCTCCATTTGGTATTCATTTTTACAATACAATAAACAATTCTGACAATAACATCCATTCAATATAACAATATGATAATTCTGACAATAATATCCACACATGCGGCATAATATTCAAGTTTGAAAATATATCTTTTTATACTGAAAAATAAAATTTGAACTTGGTATTTGTCGGATTGTGATTAGTCACCGGTTTGATACTCCGAATTTCAGAATTGATATAGCAGTTTTTCTTCTTTAAATTTGGTTTTCACATGATGTTACGAGAATAAGTAAAATAGGAATCAAAATATTGGAACAACAATACTTAAGAGATTAATCAAAGAAATGTAACAAGGAAAGAAAGTATAGGTACACTTACCTTTTGGTCATTTAACTTATTGAGTTCTGCCTTTTCCTTTAATCTCATAGGTTTTTCTTCTATTATTTTTCTCTTATTTGTTCTTTCCTTTCCTTATCTTTCTTCCCTTCCCTTACCTCGCCTTATATAGAGTTTCTCGTTGACTGTATTGCTGCCAACACGCCAACTTTGGTATCCTTAATGATGATTAGTCATCAGTCTCTTAAGCTGAAATTGTGCAAGCATATTGTCTTAGGTGTCCCTAATAATGCTCAGTCACTAGTCTAGTATGGGTGAGTCATTAAGTTACGGTTTAGAGTTTCATGTGTCAATTGATTAATATAGGCAGGTTATAGTATATTTTACATTTGGTTTTTCGATTTGATAAATGCCATAATTGACAACTTGATTGGTATGAATTTTTCAAAATGCCAACTACCGGAATGGACTCCTTGACTGGTTTGAATTTTCGGGATGGCAACTGTCGGAATGGACGTTTTGACTGGTTTTGGATTTTCGGAATGATATTTTCCGGAATGGACATTTCGACCGGTTTAGATTCCCGGAATGGACGTTTTGACTGGTTTATATTTCCAGAATGATATTTTTCGAAATGGGCTACCTGACCGGTTTGAAATTTCGAAATAGCAATTCCCGGAATGAATATTTTAGCCGATATGGACTTCCAGAATGTTTTACTTACCAATATGTTTTACTTGATCGGTATGAATTTCCAAAATGCTTTACTTGACTGGTATGGATTTCTGAAATGCGTTACTTACCGGTATGAATTTTCGAAATGCTTTACTTACCGGTATATTTTAGTTAACCAGTATGAATTTTCGGAATGCTATACTTAACCAGGATGAATTTTCGAAATGCTTTACTTACCGGTATGCTTTACTTGATCGGTATGAATTTTCGAAATGCTTTACTTGACCGGTATGGATGATAATTACTGGAATGGTCATTTTGGTCAGTATAGATAATAATTGCCGGAATGATCATTTTGGCTGATATGGATGATAACTACTAGAATGGTCATTTTGGCCGGTATAGATGATAATTGTCGGAATTGTCATTTTGGTCAGTTTGAATTTCTAGTCCATAAGTTCTAATAGAATTAATATATTTAAAAATTTTAAGACTTGACCCTTACAATTCTATCATCCTTATAAAAATTTCGTCCTTAAAATTTAAATAACATCACATACCATAATGACGGAATAGATAATGGTACTTTTCTCGAATGCCGTCCTCCCTTTCCCATGTAGCTTCTTTTGATATATGGTTCCTCCATAATACCTTCATTAATGGAATAATTTTCGTTCGAAGGACTTACTCTTTATGTCCGAAAATCTGCACGGGTTTCTCAACATAAGTTACATCTTCCTGGATCGTTAAGGGCTCATATTCAATAATATGGGCTGGATCAAAACATATTTTCAAAGTGTAGACACATGAAAGACATTGTGTACCCCCCATACTTCGTAGTAATGTCAGGCGATAAACTACCTCTCTAACTTTTTTCAGAATTTCAAAAGGCCCAATAAACGTTGACTTCAATTTTTCTTTTACGCCAAATCGAGATAGGCCCTTAGATGGTGACACCTTCAAGAATACATGGTCTCCAACTTCAAATTTCAAATCCGATCTCCTTTTATCTGCATAATTCTTTTGCCTACTCTAGGCCACCTTTAATTTTTCATGAACTATTTTAATCTTTCCCGATATCTTCTCAATAATATTAGATCCTATGAGTTTCCTATCACCCATTTCTTCCCAATGAATGGGTGATCGGTACTTTCTCCCATATAATGCCTCGAAAGGGACCATCCCGATACTTTCTTAGTAACTGTTATTGTATGCAAACTTCACCAGTGCCAAATAATTGTCTCAGTTACCTTTCATTTCTAATACTGAGACTCTTAGCATATCTTCTAAAATCTGGATGGTTCTTTCTAATTGCCCATCTGTCTATAGGTGATATGTTATATTGAATTTTAATACTTTCTCCAATTCTTGGTGCAGACTTTTTCAAAATTTAGAGACGAATTTTGGGTTTCTGTCTAATACAATAGAAGTTGGTACTCCATGCAACCTTACGATTTCCTCAATATACATTCGAGCCGATCGATCTCTAGAATAATTCATTCGAACTACTAAGAAATGTGCTGACTTGGTAAGTCAATCAATAATTACCCATATCGCATCACGATTTCTCAAGGTCCTGGGTAACCCCATTACAAAGTCCATTGATATATCCTCCCACTTTCAACTTGGAATGGATAAGGGTTGTAACAATTCGGATGGCTTTCTACGCTCGACTTTTAGTTGTTGAAAAACCAAGCATTTTCCTATATAACCCACAATTTCTCTTTTCATATATTTCCACCAAAATAACTTTATCAAATCCTAGTACATTTTGTTGATCCTTAGATGAATAGTACACTTTGATCGGTGGGCTTCTTTCATGGTCTCCTCTTTTAATTTTTCAATGTCCGGTACACATATTCGATCTTTAAACCTTAAAACACCATCAACACGGATATTAAAATCAATTCAGGAGTCTCAATCTAAATCTCTAGCAATATTTGCCAAGAATGAATCCCTCATTTGTTCCCCCTTAATTCTCTTTAATATTTCTGCCTGAATTTAAAAATATGACAGGATCATTTGGTCACCTAGCACATATCTCTTAAAGTCAAATTGTTTTATACATTCTAGCATCTCTATTTCTTTAATTTTTAAATTAGCTATGAAAGTCCTCTGGCAACTTAAGGTATTTGCCACCACATTACCCTTTTCAGGTTGATATTATATTTTACAATCATAATTTTTTAAGAAATTCAGCCACAATCATTTTCTCATATTCAGTTCTTTTTGAGAGAATAAATATTTTAAACTCTTATGATCTGAATATATTAGAAAGTTTTCTCCATACAAATAGTGTCTCCAAATTTTTAGAGAAAAGATTACTGCAACCAATTCTAAGTCATGAGTCGGATAGTTTGCTCGTGCACATTTAATTGTCTTGACCCATAAGCTATTACTTTTTCATGCTGCATTAATACACAGTCTAGTCCTATTCTTGAGGCATCATAATAGACCATATATCCACCAGATCCTTTGAAAATTGTTAAAATTGGAGCAGAAGTCAATCAATTCTTTAACTCTTGAAAGCTTTGCTCGCATTCCATTGTCCTGACAAACTTAGTTTTTTTCCTTGTCAGTCGTGTCAAGGGGATGGCAATTCTTGAGAAATTTTCTACAAATCTCCGATAGTAACCTACCATCCGAAGGAAACTTCGTATTTCAGTTACTGTTGTTGGTTGACTCCAATTAATAACGACTTCAATCTTTGTGGGATCAATAGAAATGCCTCCCGTTGATATAATATGTCCCATGAATGCTACCTTCTCCAGCCAAAACTCACTTTTCTAGCTTAGCATATAGTTTCTTTTCCTGCAGTGTTTGAAGTACAATTCTTAGGTGTGCGTTGTTATCCTCGTAATCCATTGAATAAATCAATATGTCATTAATAAATACAACAATAAATTTATCCAAGTATGACAAGAATACCTAATTCATTACATCCATAAAGGCCATGGGGGCATTAGTTAATCCAAAGGGCATAACCAGAAATCATAGTACCCATATCGGGTGCAAAATGCAGTCTTTGTTATATCCTCCTTTTTAATTCTTAGTTGGTGATAACCCGAGCAAAGATTAATTTTTGAGAATACCTGTATCCCTTGTAATTGATCAAATAAGTTGTCAATCCTTGGTAACGGATATTTATTTTTTATGATGATCTTATTCAATTCCTGATAGTCAATATATAATCGTAATGCCCCATCTTTTTTTTTCATGAATAAGATCGGAGCACCCAAAGAAGAGACACTTGGTCAAATGAATCCCATCTCCAAAAGTTCCTCCAACTGTTGCTTTAATTCTTTTAGTTTTGCTGGAGCCATTTGGTACGGTGATTTTGAAATTAGGGTAGATCGAGGAATAACTTCTATCTTGAATTTAATCTTCCGATGTAGGAGCAAACCAGGTAAATCTTCAAGAAAAACATCCTCAAATTCATGAACCACTAGAATATCTTATATTGGCACATTGTGAGACCCAATTGTACTGGTGTAAGCCAAATAGACTTGACATCCGTTCTTCATTAGATGATGAGCGTGTAAGGCTAAAACAAAACCAGACAACTCTGTTCGTATCACCCTTTAGAAGTAGAATGGCTCACACCCCGAAATGGCAAAATATAACTGTTTGTGGAAATAATCAACGTATGGGCGTTGATTGTCGCCTCTGGACCCAGTGCTGGGTTCCCTTGACTCCACATTCTTTTCTTAAGAAATTACTCAAATTCTTTTTCAAAAATTAGCGCCTGATCCAAAATATTTCCAAACGTGCGCAGCTTAAAAGTCACCAGCTACGTACTACTGTCATCCCGCAACCTTGACTTGAATTTTTTTACCTTTCTTAACCCATCTTCAGCTATATGCGGCGCATAACGAGATAATTTTGTGAATTTAGTATCATATTCTACCACCGATCTACTCTCCCATTGCAATCAAGCAAATTCTTCCTCCTTTTATTTCCATGAGCTTCCAAGAAAATATTTATTTAGGAAGGCCTCTTTAAATGCCTCCCACGTGATCTCATTTTCAGCCATCCCCATGGCCCTCTTTTGCATAGCCCATCAATGGTCTGCCTCCACTTCTAATTTATAAGTTATAAAGGTCACATTATCCTCCTCCGAATAATGGATCACTGAAAAGATCTTCTCGACTCTCCAGATCCAAGCCTCAGCTTTTGTAGGATCTGAGTTTCTAGTGAATTCTGGTGCCCATTCATTAGTGAATCTCTCATAAGTTGTTGCTCCTGGGTTTGTCGGAGGTGCGACTATAACTAGTTCAGGATGACACTGCTCCTGCATCATTCATTCTAGAATAGTTGCCATACGTCCCATGACAGCTAAATATTCCTCCTCTAGATCTAGTCGGGGGTTGTTTCTGGATCCTTTACGTCAACTTACCATTCTTCGCTCCTATTGTCAAGGTACATGTTAGTTCATTATATAATATCGAGTCTAAATTCCACAATTACTAGTATCCAAATCCCCTGTCCATCTTGTAGAGTTGGGTCACTCCCTTACGAGTTCAATAAATAGACAAGTTATCAAAATTTGAAGTGTTATATACTGGCTACAACAATACCAGGAGACCGATTTTTCAGAGTGGCAAATGTTGGAGAGAGAAAGATGTCCGGTTGTGGCAAAATGGCGGGTTGCGCCAAAATGCCCAGTCGTGGCAAAATGGCTGGTTGCACCAAAATGCCCGACTATGGTGAATTTTCGGAATGCAAGGTAGGGATGGAATTTCGTAATGCAAAGTTGGAAAGCTAGAGTGGGAAATGCCGTTTTGCATTTTCGGACTGGAATTGCAGTTTTTTACCGATTTGCTTTTACCAGTTCTTCTTCCCAACATGCAATTCCTTTCTTGTATCTTTCTTCAAACTTTACAGATAATTTTTCCTTTTCTTACTTTTCTGTAGGGACCACGGTCAGTAGACCTTATCAACTAAATAAGCGGTTGATCGAGGTACGGATTGTGTTCTGTCTACACAATCTAAGGTCTAAGCTCGTCTTGCACCCCGAGGTAGATGGATTGTGTTCTATCAACACAATCTAAGACCGAAACTCATTTACACCTCGAGATTGGTGGTACATACCTTTATACCTAGTAGACAGTCGGAATCATCTCAACGAAATTGAATTGAACTGAATTATTAGACATCGATCTTTCATCATAATATATTAAGGCATATCAGAATATATTATCTGTCAATTTATCTTGGTCCAGTTACTTTCTTTTAAAATTTCTTATGAAAAGTTTATCGTGTGTTACAGATACTAAACTTTCTTTATTCTGAAAGGAAATGATTTTTCTGACAATATGATATAGAGTCCCCATTCGGTATTCATTTTTACAATACAATATGCAATTTTGACAATAATATCCATTCAATATGACAATATGACAATTTTGAGAATAATATCCATACTTGTAGCATAATAATCGAGTCTGAAAATACATCTTTTTATATTGAAAAATAAAATTTGAACTTGGTATTTGTTGGATTTTGTTTAGTCTCCGGTTTAATACTCCGAATTTTGGAATTTATATAGCATTTTTTATTCTTTAAATATGGTTTTCACATGTTGTTACGATAATAAGTAAAATAGGAATCAAAGTATTAGAATGACAATACTTAAAAGATTAATCAAAGAAACACAGCAAATTTTGTACTTCTGTAATGTTGGTCCGTTGATCCCAATTAGCCACAACTTCAATCATTTTTCGGATCCATTGATATGCCACCTTTGGAAACCACATACCCTAAAAATGATATTTCTTCTTACCAAAATTCACATTTCTTTAACTTAACAAACAATTGCCTTTCCCTCAGAATTTGTAGTATAATCCTTAAATGAGTTTCATACTCTTCAAAACTCTTCGAATAGATTAAAATATTATCAATAAAAATGTCTATAAATTGATCCAAATAAAGCTGAAAATCCCGATTCATGAGATCTAAGAAAGACGTCGGTGCATTTGTCAATCCAAAAAATATCATCAAAAATTTATAGTGGTTGTATCTCATTTTGAATGCCGTCTTGGGTACATCCTCATTCTTAATCCTTAACTGATGGTGCCTCTAATGCAAATCAATCTTAGAAAAGATTTGAGCTCCTTACAACTAATCAAATAAATCTATTCTTGGGAGAGGATACTTATTTTTTTATTGTAATTTTATTTAACTCTCGATAATCTATACATAAATGTATCGATCCGTCCTCTTTCACAAAGAGCACTAGAGCACCCCACGGTAATACACTCGGCAGAATAAAATCTTTCTTCAATAAATCTTACAATTATTTTTTCAGTTCCTTCAATTCAAATGAGTCATCCAGTAAGGGGCCCTAGAAATCAGTGCATGTTCTGGTACAACATCAATAGCAAATTTAATCTCCTGATTAGGAGATTATCTAAGAAAATCTTCTGAAAATATATTCTCAAATTCATATACTACCAGAATCTCCTTAATGACTATATTATAACTCCCAAATGTGATCATATAAGCCAAATAAACTCGACACCCATCCTTTATCAAGTAGCTCACATGTAAGACCTAGATCAATCTAGTTGTCTCCTTTTTGACTCTTCCTTAGAACTCAAAAGATTCATAATTGGGAATACAAAGCAAAACAAACTTATTGAAACAATCTATGCTTGTGTGATAACACACCAACCAATACATTTTCAAAATGACATTGAAATCAAGCATATCAAGCAAAATTAAGTCCGCCAATAATTCATATCCTTTGGCCCAAACCAAACACTGGGATATATATTTTCAGCCAAGAAAGACTTGCCTACAAAAGTAGATACTATTAATGCACATTTCAAATTTTGAGGAGGGATAAATAAGCTGCAAACGAATTTTGGAGTCATAAAAAAATTCATAGCCTCGGGATTAATCAAAATTACTTTCCACCACCGATAGGACTGCCCTTACATCCCTTCCGGTTGCTGCATAAACCATTTCGAGAACCATGGTCTGCTTCTCTAAAAGCTTCAGAGGAAAAAGACAATCTCCTGCCATATGGCCAGCTTGGCCACAATTAAAACACACCCCACTTGTACAGTAGCAGGGTCATCGGGCATGATTTCTACCATAAAATTCACACACCGATTTTGTATATTGGGGCTTTGTTGGCGAAGACTTCACCCCGATTGACTTTCTCTTGTCTTGAGCCATGAACCTTGAATGGGAGCCTCTGGCCTCTAAACGTTGGCCTCTATTCTCTGATTTTTTTTTCAAAATACTTTTCCCTTAGCTACTCTTGCTCAATAAGTAAAGCCCGATCAAACACTTCACTCTAAGTTCATAGACGGAGAGGCACTAGCTGCTTCTTGATCGAATGCTCGAACCATTGTAGAAACCTCTGGGCTCTCTGAGCCTCATCCGTCACCACATGGAATAAAACATGACAAGTCAGTAAATTTTGTATCATACTCTACCACTATCTTATTTCCTTAATTCAAACAGCTGAACTCATCTTCCTTAATCTTTCAAATGTTGGACAAGAAACATTTCTCCATAAATGACTCTACAAAGACGTCCCATGAAATTTCTTCATTTTTCATCCCAAAAATTCGGCATTGTGTGGCCCACCACCGACTTGACTCTCCCTCCAGCTTTACATAACAAATCTAACTTTATCTATTTCGGGACAATCAAACACCTTTTCCACTCTTTTGATTTAATTTTTAGCTTTTGTAGGATCAAATTCTTTTAGAAATTTCGTGATGTGCTCACTCTTGAAGTAGTCAAAGGGCGTCCTACCATGCCTTTGATCAACCAATCTTCTCATGGCAACTAAATCCTCATCTTATCGCTAAATCATGCAGTCCTAATGTCACTTATGTGACCCATCATCATAAGGTAGTTATCCTCTTGGCTCAAATCCGATCCTCCACATCCAAAATTTTTATTATCCGCCATTGACAACACCTATCATACAAAATTTCTAACTAATTAGCTCCTTGAAATTTATCCAAAACACCTCTCATTGCAACTCTTTTCTGATATCATTTCCTATCATGACTCTTGATCAAAATAGGTCTTAATAATAATTATAAATAATTTATAACGCATAAAATTAAATCCCAAATATATATAAAGCAATAACCAAACAAACTCCAAAATTTGAGCTTGACCTGACACAATATCATTATAACCCAAAATGATAAAAGTAACAACATTAACCGTCATAAGATCTCCCAGACCACAAATTAGGACAATAAACTAATCGCAACCTGCCACAATAATATCGTAGAGAAAAAGTAACCAACAACACCCAAACAAAATCATCAAACCATA
>JAODPA010048118.1:0-11670 GCA_025585075.1 Nepenthes mirabilis | reverse complement strand
AACAAACAGTCTGATTTTCAACTGGAGGAACAATACCTTTTCGATGTGGCTGCTTCCTCTCCATGCAGGGGGTTCGATCGTCATGGCGGGCACGAACTTTGATTCGGCAGCCATCATCGGTGTAGGTGGGTTCGAGAACGTCTACTTGGGCATAATCAATGTGATTCTTATCTACGACTGGATGTCCAATGACCCACTCAAGGACCATCTATTTGGCAAAAACCTCCTCCATTGTCATGGAAGACGAGGCTCGTTGTCTGCATCAGGGCCACCCACAGGCTTCACTACCTCCACACGGGCTCATCTCAAGGGATCATTCACCACAATGTCAAGACCACCAACATTCACCTCGATGATAACTTCGTGGCCAAGATGGCCGACTTTGGGCTTGCCAAGGATGGGCCCAGAATTGCCAAAGGCCACGTGAGCACCACTATAAAGGGCAGCTTTAGGTACCTAGACCCAGAGTACTTCAAGAAACAGCAGCTGACAGATAAGTCGGATGTGCACTCATTCGGGATGGTGCTGTTGAAGGTGCTCTTCGCTAGGCCTTCCATCGACTTGTCCCTCCCCATGGGGCATGTGAACCTAGCCGATAATGCAGGGCTGAAGAAGATTATAAACCCTGCCTTGGTGGGCTCCGTCGACACTGATTTGTTAAGGAAGTTCACAGATGCGGTTGAGAAGTGCCTGGCTGATTACAGGTCGATAGGCCTACAATCAGAGATGTGCTGTGGAACTTAGAATACACCCTTCAACTGCAGGAGGCCTCTCCCCAAGGCAAGGCTGAGGATAAGAGTACTCGGCTTCTTGCTGCCGCCATGGCTGATAGCTGGCTGGGTGAAGAAACTGCCAGTAGTGCAGGATAAAGAGTTAAGAGTCCATAAATGGTTCAACGTTCATTACTCATTGAGAAGAGGAGACTACTGGCAGTCTTACTGCTATTCAAAATATTTATTAATTTTGTTGCGTCCTCGGATCCTGCGTACTCGTATTGAAGAGGATTCAGCTGAATTCGCGGACTCTTTCTAAGTATTCGGGCAATACCCGTACAACACAAAAGATGAATGAAGCGAGAAATGGAGTACGAAAACTAAGGCATACAGAATTTTTATATGGAAAACCTTTTATTAAATGAGAAAGAAAAATCACGGAACTTTGATCTGATAACTTGTTTCACTATAACGTGCTTGGCTTTAAGGAGATTACAGAATATGTTCAAGTCTTTCTTTTTCTTTTCTTTCTCTCTATAATGGCTAAGAGGGTGCAAATGTTGGATCCTTTGTTTGGCAAACAATTAATATATTTATAATGGTGAGCTTTCCTTTGAGAGGAGGCCACGTGGGGTTGGCATGTACAAGGGATCCTGCCACTAACTTTATAAATTCATTTTGCCGTGCCAGGAATGTTGCGTGCATGCAGGCCTAGTGTGATATTACTTCTACAAGGTCGCGTGCTCTGCTGGCTATCATTCCTTTTGCAACTTGACAATGTCAGTCACCCAATCTCTTGCACGTCGATTTTATAGGAGGGGTGGCGTCTAAGGCACATCTTAAGTCCACAGGTCTAAGTGGACTTTGAGTCCATTGTGCTACAGAGGTTGGCTTTGGTGCCTGGACCTCTTGGGCCTTGTGAGCCTATTGGGTGGTTTCGGAGCCAAATTCTAAGGGAACGGATCTTAACAGTGGGTCTTGGGTATCAATACCTATCACTAGTCCCCTATGCCAAATGGTCAGGGTACCCTGGCCCTTTAGTATGTCCACGGTTCGCAAATGAGTCTTGCGTGAAGGTTCTTTCCGTGGAAAATCCGCTCGCACCTTTGCTTGTTGTAAATGTCCACGGATGTGGGTGGAACCAAAAGCCTGGGGACAGGTGACCAGAATGTTCGAAAGCTCACTGAGGCTTGCATTTTTGCCAAAACATTTGGGGAGTTTCAAGGTCAATGGCATGACTAGAACATCCGACGAGTTTTTTGGATTTTAGGCACTACTAGACATATATAAATGATCACCATCTTCGCATATTTGCCCGAGATCCAAAGATGTCCTTGGATAATATGGGGATCATAGGCTTTGACGAAGACACGTCCGAGTACATTAAAGTGCATTTGTATTTGAAAACTTCCTCTAAGTCTGAGAACTTGGCTTGTGCTGCCATTTCTGCCATTAAATCGCATCAAATGCGCATTTAATGAGATTGATGTCGCCTTGAAAACGCAAAGCCTACTATCTTTGGCAGTGTACGGGTGATTGACACGTGGCAAGGGTAATAATGGGACGCGCCTTTGAGCCTTTTGAGTTGTTTTTAAATATGATTCTTGCCTTCATTTTTCACCACGTAAGCCTAAGGCTTTTCTCTTGAACCCTTTGGCTGCCATTCTTCCAAGCTTTCTTCTTACCGTTTCTTCTGTGCTCCTTCTCCAAGTTTTCATGGCTCGTGGAGTTAAAGATATCGCGTCTTCCTTGTCCCTAGCAAGTCTCGATCCCATTCGCACAAAGTACGAGATTCCCTATTTGATGGTGATGGTGGTCCCTAAGCCCCATGATAGGGCATATAGCCCACCTGATGGGTTCATCACTGTATACGAAGTCCATCTCAAGAGTGGGCTTCGTCTCCCTGTCCCCATGGAGCTGTATATCATCATGAGGGCACTCGGGGTCCCATTCGTGAGGCTACAATCTAATGCCATCAGGTACCTTGTTTCCCTTTGTGTTTTTGCACGTTGCCATAAAAAAATGCTTGGGGTTGCCATGGTGAAGGTAATGTTCCGTTTCACCCATAATTTGGATTGGATCATTATGACTCCACGTTATGAGTTTACAGTTATGAGCGGTGGGAATCTTGATTCCACCAAGAGGTAAAAAGATGAGTACTTCTTCTTATCAGTTCGAGAGAATTGGGCCATTGATAATACTTGGAAAAATGTGGTTTTCTAGCATCGCTCAAACGCCTCCAAAGAGGACAGGGAGTCTGCCAAGGAGGTCATCAATTTGTTGATGGCCAACTTTGGCACCTTCAATGAGAATAAGAAGAACACCTAGTTAAGGCCCGAGAACTTGGAGAGAGCCAAGTGGGGGTCTCACGCCGAGGACTCTGGTGTCGCCGCTGTTGCCACTTCTCTGAAGAAGAAGAAAAAGAAGCTGAAGAAGAGGGAGAGGGCACTGAGGATCAAGGAGCCAACTAAATGTCCAAGGAAGAGTCGTCAGATTAAGACTTCAAAAAGTCCACTAACCATTGTTGAGTATTCATCATTTGATGACGATGATGCTGTGATAGCGCCTCTCTTCAAGCGGTCGAGACCTCCGCAGACGGCCCTAGTCTGAGATTTACAGGTGTCAGACCTTCAACCTCTGCTAAGCCATCTGGGTAGCCTTCTGAGCTTGTGTACCAACTCATAAACCCACCCATCGCCCAGCCTGTTCCTGACAAGCCAATTCCTGATATCCCTTCTGCGTTTGTTGGTGAGGTCTCAAATTGGATAGGTAATCCATCTGAGGACGCCATTGGTGAGTAGGCTGTGGGGGAGGCTGAGGTGACTCAGGTTGATGAAGCAGTGATGACAATGACGACAACAACTGTTGACGCCGCTAAGGCCGAGGAGAGTCATGTCGCAGAGCTGCCTGCTGCAGAGACTACTGAGTTCCCATGCCTTGAAATCCAAATTAGCAACCTAATGTTGATTCCTCCTGAGGTCTGAGAGGAGGCCCTGGCTGAAGACATTGCAGGGGCTTTGAATGCTGATGAAGTTGAGACTGAGGTTGTAGAGTCTTTTGGAACTGTTGAGCCTTAGTCCTTGATTTTGATGGAGGTGCCCCTACGTTCGAGACCAAGGTTGAGGTTTCTATAGTACTTGCTAATGAGTCGTAGGAATCCGAGGCCCCTAGAGAGGAGAGCTCAACTAGTGGCTCCCTCGTCTCTCAGGTAACCTTTTATCCTTCCTTAGCCTTTTGGTTTCTTGTTCCCTTCCACTTATACTTTAATTGCTTTACCTTCCTTTACAATTCCAAGAGCTTATTGGGAACCTTGGGCAACTCATTGGTGGTGTCGCTCAGACTTGCTCTGAGCTTGAGTCCTTTAGAGCCACTGGAGAGGCCAACCAATACCTGGAAGATGAGCTTGCTGAGGCTAAAGAGAAAATTGCCTCCCTCAAGGACACATTGAAGCTTTAGCAGATCCAGTACAGGCTTATTTGAGACAGGAACCTTCAGCTAAAGGAAGTGCTGAGGACTTCAATAAGAGTCGTGGATATAGCGCCGGCGCTGGAGGGTAAGTACTCGGACGACATTAACCTGTGCCGCCAAGTGATGAGGTTATTGCGCCCACAATTCCCCATGGATGTATTTGCTTATCGGAACGCCAGTGCTACATGTTCGAGGGACTTGTATGGCCTTCCGAAAAGGGAGTTTCCCAACCCTTCTCGACCTGGGCCATCAGGTGATCCTCAACTTTCTAGGCGGCCGGGGTCTCTAAACCAAGCAAGGCCTTCTGGATCACAGGGACAGTAGCAGTAGCAAGGGACTTCTTCCCAGCCAGGACCTTCTGCGAGTTGTTTGTAAATTCGAGTTGTAGAGTTTTTTTTTTATACATTGTACATGTAATATTAACTTCAAAGTGTCAATAAAATTCACTTTCCCTTTGCAATCCTTTTTTCAAATTATCTTATGTATGTGTGGTTCTTTTATAACATGCTGTTAAAGAAATTTAATTTCTCATTAGCTTAATGTCTGAACCTTATGACCGTCTTAGGTTGAGGATGCTACCTCTAAGGTCATCGCATGCATACTATTTTAAATCCTATAAATTTTAAATCTAACCTCTGGGGTTGCTTGGTATCATGGCCAAGTTTTAAATTTGACCTCTTGGGTCACTCGGTCACAGCTGAGTTTTAAGTACGACCTCTTGGATCGCTCGAACACAACCTTATTTTTAGTACGACTTCTTGGGCCACTTGGATACAGGCGAGTTTTAGAGTAAGTGAAAGGGTTCCTTTCATTTGACTTAGGGGCAGCCTAAGTCTTGTGAGTTAATGAAATGACATGCAAATATTCTGTGAAATGTAAGGCAGGAAGTAAAGGAGAATGCATTTTATTATATCCATGAAACGTGTTACAGGAACATTGAATGATACGTCTTGCCTTACATGGCCATCTGTACATATATTTATTGATAGTATTTCTTGAGGTGCGTTGCGTTCCATGTCTGAGGGACTAGTCTGCCTTCTTGAGTGCGCAACTTATAAGCCCCGTTTCGAAGGATGGCGGAGATCAGGAACGGCCCTTTCCAATTTAGGGAGAGTTTATTCCGGCCGGTATTCTTATTCGTGGTCTCTATGCTCCTCAGCACTAGGTGCCCAACTTTGAACCGTCACTCCTTCACCTTTTTATTGTAATATTGGACTACCCACTACTGGTATGCCGCTATTCTTACCCTCGCGAGGTCTCGTGCTTTTTCTAGCATATCAAGATTTTCTCAAAGTTTTTGATCATTGTAGCTCGGATTGAAGTACTTGACTTAGAGACTTGGAAGGCCAACTTCCACTGGAATAACTGCTTCTACCCATAGTACAGACTAAAGGGCATTTCTCTTGGGGTGGTCCTGTATGACCAAAGGACGGACGATAGTTCGTGTACCTATGAGCCCCCAGAGTGTTCCAACTTCGTCTTGAGTCTGTATAGGATTGTGCGGTTCGTAACCTCTACTTATCCATTACTTTGTGTGTACGCTATCGACGTATGGACCAACCTAATCCTTAGATTAGTGCAGTACTTAGTGAACTGCTTTCCAATGAATTGGGTCTCATTATCGGTCACAATGCACCTGAGAAGCCCGAACCTGCACACAATATTCTTCCGGACAAATTCTGTAGCATTCTACTCTGAGATCTTTACTAAGGGCACAGCCTCGACCCATTTCGTAAAATAGTTGATTCCAACAATCAGGAACTTTCTTTACCCTGTTGCCACCGAAAGAGGTCTAAGAATCTCAAGCCCCCATAGAGCAAAGGGCCGTGGTGATTGCAGTGCTCGGAGTTCAATATGTGGTTGGTGAGTCATGTTATAGTGAACTTGACAGTTTTCACACTTGTATACGAAGTCCATAGCGTCGTATTTCATGGTTGGCCAATAATACCATTACTTTATGCATTTAAAGGTGAGGTTCTTATCCCCAATGTGGGATCCATAAATCCCAAGGTGCACCTCTTAGAGGGCGTAATCTGCCTTCTTGGGAATGAGACACCTTAGGTAAGGAGCTGATAACCCGCACCGGTATAATTGACCGCCCATGATAATGTACCAACCTGCTATTTTCTTTACCTTCTTAGTTGTGTCCGCGTCCTCAGGCAATATACCATCGGATAATATCTCAAGTAGGGAGTCATCCAAATGTTGGTTCTCGAGATTTGCATCACTTTCGGCTCAGGGTCCTCGATGCTTGGCTTATTTAGGACTTCTTGCATTCATCGGGCATACTACTCTGGGTCTCCAGAAGTGGCTGCCCTTGCTACCATGTTAGCTTTCCCGTTCTCTTCTCTTAGGATGTGAACAAATTCTACCTTTTCAGAGTCCGCGGTCAAGTCTTAGGCCTTGGATAGGCACTTGGACAGTTGTGGGCTGTTAACCTCGAAGTGTCTACGGACTTGATTCACGACCAATTTAGAATCGCTGTAGACAACCAAGTCTTTAGAAGAGTATTCCTTGGCTAACCAGAGCCCTGCTAGTAATGCTTTGTACTCTGCGGCGTTGTTTGTGGCTGAGAATTCCATGGTTATCGAATACTTTATCTCTGACCCCTCGAGTGTTCGCAACACAATGCCAACTCCACAACTGTCCTTCATTGAGGAGTTGTCCACATGCAGTGTTCATGTTGTTACTTCGTTTGGTTTGTTTTCATCACGATGGTCTGGATTGCCAACGGCTAGGGTTGCTGTTTTGACGATAAAGTCCGCAAGGCCCTAACCTTTCAAGGCTGGCTTCAGACGAAATTCAATGTCAAATTCTCCCAACTCAATGGCACACTTAACCAGTCGTCCTGACATCTCGGGTCTCTGTAGGATCGCTCTCAATGGCTGATCAGTCAGGACAACTACCTTATGCGCTTGGAAGTACGGTCTGAGCTTCCGAGCAGTATACACCAACAAAAGAGCAATTTTCTCTGTATGGGGGTACCTGATTTCTGCATCCGCCAGGGTTTTGCTCACGTAGTACACGAGTTGCAGTCTATCATGTTGTTGTGGTACCAACACTTACCTCAGGGCCGTGTCGGACACAGCGAGATATAAGTATAACTCCTCGTCTGGCTGGAGAGAAGCTAAGAGAGGAGGGTTTGACAGATAGTCCTTAAGTCCTCGAAATGCTTCCTCGTAGTCATTATTCTATTGAAAGCCGTTCGTTTGCATTCCTCGCAGAGCCTTAAAGAACGACAAGTGCTTCTCGGCCGATTTGGCCAAAAAGCGGGAGAGAGCAGCTGTCCGTCCAGTGAGTTTCTGGACTTCATTTATTGATCGAAGAGACTTCATATAAAGGATAGCCTTGATCTTTTCTGTGTTAGTCTCAATCCCTCAATGTGAAACAATATGGCCTAGGAATTTTTCAGATGCCACTCCAAATGTACACTTGTTTGGGTTGAGTTTCATCTAGTGAATCTTGAGCACACTGAAGGTCTCGGCTAGATCTTGGACGTGATGATTGATTATCTTACTTTTGACGAGCATGTCGTCCACATAGACCTCCACATTCCGTCCGATCTCGTCCTTGAATATTTTATTTATGAGCCGCTAATAAGTTGCACCCGCATTCTTGAGGCTAAAAGGTACGACTTTGTAACAATAAGTCCTTTAGTCCATCATAAATGATGTGTGCTTCTTGTCTTCAGGGCTCATTTTTATTTGGTTGTAACCCTGTACCATCCATAAAACTTAAAAGCTCATGGTTGGACGTCGAGTCTACAAACCGATCAATCCTAGGTAAAGGGAAGCTGTCCTTAGGGCAGCTTTATTGAAGTCCGTGAAGTCCACGCACATCCTTCACTTCCCGTTATTATTCTTCACTATGAACACGTTTGACAGCTAGTCTGGGTATTGTACTTTCCGGATGAATCCTGCGTCTAAGAGCTTCTTCACCTCCTCACGTATGGCCACCAATATTTCTACTAAATAATTTCTGCGATTTTACTTGACGGGCTTGTGACGAGAATCCAAGCCCAGCTTATGGACTATTATTTTTGTGGAGATCCTCGGCATGTCACTTGGCACCTAGGCAAAAACGTTTGAATTCTTCCGCAGTAAATGGATAAGTTGATCTCGGACGGATTGGGGCAGAGAGCTTCCTATTTGGATATACTTTTTGGATCTCTTGGATCCAATGGGACTCTGACAGTTGGCTCTCTGGACTGTGCTTGTTGCAATATCGCTTCGTCTCGTAAGTTTAGGTCTTGAAGAGGCTGGAGAAGAGGGGTCAACGTGACTTGGGATAGGTAGTGTGTCCGTCCGACAGCTTGGTCTCTGATGACTTCCCCAATATCAAATGGAGTCAGAAATTTTATTTTCAGATGTAGGATGAAAGTAACAACATCAAAGACGGTCAAATAAGGGCGCGTCCAAAGATTACGTTGTAAACTGATGGGACGTCCACGACCAAGAAGGTGAGGACCTTAGACGCAGTCTTCGAATATGTTCCTAGTGTGACTTCCAGTTGAATGACATCTTGAATTGGCACTGGCTCATTATCCAATCCATAGAGGGGTCCTTCGATTGTTCTCATTCGACTTCTTTTAAGCCCTAATTTAAAATATGTATCAAGATAAAGTAATTTTCTCGAACTTCTATTATCAATAAAGACTCATTTCATTTAGTAGTCATTTACTTCATCTGAAACAAGTGCGGTTATAACCAAGGGATCAGAGTGAGAAAAAGTTACGTGGACCATGTCCTCATTGCTAAGGTTAATAACTTCATCCCTATTTCCCACCCTTGGTCTTTTGGTCGTGATGATTTTTTGAGTGTCTTCACAGGTCGGGTGAATTGATATCATATTTACAACTTCCGCAACCATTTAGTTTCTGGGCTGGTCAGTCTCAACATCACCTACTATTCCAGAGCTTTGTCCGGGTCTTTGTAGGAAGTGATTGAGATGACCCCTCCTTATTAGCTCTTTGATCTTTTTTTGCAATGTCCGGCAGTCCTTCATACCGTTGCCTCCGCAGCAATAGTAATGACAGTACTTCGACTGGTCATCACCTTCAGGATTCTTCAATGCTTTGGGCCATTTTAAGAATTTCTCATCTCAAATCTGCATTAGGACGTTGGTACGGGTGTCATTCAAGGGAGTAAGATTTATTGGCCTAGGCTCCCTCTAAATGACCTGCTCGGACTTATGCGGCTTCTTATTGTCTAGGGACCTTGACGGTCCCTGCCCTTTCTCTTTCCTTCCACCTCTCTTGGGCAGAAGTTTTCATCCTTCTCTGACCTCTTTGCGTTGTTGGCTTCTTTGGCCGCGATGTTTACTCACACCATGGCCTCAACCTCTGTGAACGTTTGGGTACCCTTGTGAATAAGGTGTTTAAAGAAAGCTCCTCCTTCTAGGGCGGATGAGAACGCATTCAGCTTCACCCCATCGGCCAACTTTAGGATCTCTCTGGCCTCTGCTATAAATCGGGCCAGGAGTCCCCTCAAACTCTCCCTAGAACCTTGCTTCACTCGGGTGAAGTGTTAGGGCTGCTTCTCCATCCTTCAGTTGGAGGCAAACTGCAAGAGAAATCTTGCTGCCAGCTCGCTAAATGAATGACTGGAATCAGCTGGCAGTCCGTAGAACCACACTCTCACGTCGTCTTTAAGTGTTAAATGAAAGTATTTATACATGGTTATCTTATCTAAGCCTTGGAGGCTCAGGTGCTTGCGGAGGTAATTAAGATGATCCATGGGGTCAGCACTCCCATTGTAGATATCAAGATTTGGCATCTTGAACTTAGGGGGAGTGGCACCGTCCTAATCTTCGTCGTGAACGAAGATTGGAGTAAGCCAACTCCTCCTTTGTTGTTTCTGCCAAAGACTCGATTCTCCACCTTCTCCAGTCTCACCACATGGAGTGGGGCCACCGCATTCTTCTAGTTGAGGTAATTTCTCAGCTCGTATGGCTCTTGTACTGGTTGCGATTCTAGGGCCTCCCTAACCCTAGGAGGTATGTCATCACGGTGAGCCGCCTCCTGAATGGCGCGCTCCTGGTTGTTGCGAACAGATCAAGGATTGTGCCTCTCTAGGTTCTCCTCCTGAACTCGAGGACATAAGCGACCTTCAAGTCATTGGGTGACTTTGCTACTTGAGGTAACTTGGGTCTTCGGGGCCTCGTGCTGGTCAACTTGTTTGCTAGGATGTTTCTTCCCCTTGCCCCTATTCTGGGCCGTCGCGATCTGAGAGGCCTTGGAAGGTGCCCCTCTCATCTGCTCATCCATTTTTGAACAGAGGGTCCAGATGGCTCTGAACATGTCGTCAATCCTCATGGCCAACGCCCGTACCACTGGATCTGGATGGTCTTCCACCCTGATATACACGGCAAGGTTGTTGTCACATGAGGCTGCGTCTCTGACAAGGGCACTTGCTGTAATCTCATGTTTACCGTACTTGACTTTGGAAAAAGCGTAAGAAAACTTCTGGAAGATTTCTAAAAAACGTGAAAAACTAACTTTTGGTCGTTTCTCAAACACGACGCTAATGTTACGTCCTCGGATCTTGTGTACTCATACGAACGAGGATTCAACTGAGTTCGCAGACTCTTTTTAAGTACTCGGGCAAGACCCGTTCAACACAAAGGATGAATGAAACGAGAAAGAGAGGACGATGATTAAGGCACACAGAGTTTTTACATGGAAAGTTTTCTTTTAAATGAGAAGAAAAAATCACAAGACTTTGGTCCCATAACTTGTCTTACTATAATGTGTTTGGCTACAATGAAATTACAGAATATGCTCAAGTCTTTCTTTTTCTTTTCTTTCTCTCTATAATGGTTATGCGAGTGTAAATGTTGGATCATTTATTTGATAAACAATTAATGTATTTATAGTGGTGAGCTTTTCCTTGAGAGGAGTCCACGTAGGGTTAGTATGTGTAGGAGATCCTGCTACCAACTCTGTAAATTTATTTTGCCGTGTCAGGAACGTTGCGTGCATGTGGGCCTAGTGTGATGTAACTTCTATAGGGTCGCGTGCTCTGTTGGCCATCATTCCTCTTGCAGCTTGACAGGGTTAGTCACCCAATCTCTGACACGCCAATTTTGCAAGCGGGGTGGCGTCCGAAGCCCATCTTAAGTCCATGGGTCTAAATAGACTTTAAGTCCATTGTGCTACACGGGCTGACTCTAACGCCTGGACCTCTTGGACCTCATGAGCCTATTGGGTTTTTGTGGCTTCAGGGTCCAACTTCAGGGGAACTGATCTTAACAATGGACCTTGTATATCAGTACCTATCAGGATTCATGGATACAGTAAAGCTATTTTCTTGTTGTATGTCTAATTGATGATACAATTAAATATTATCTTCAGAAGGGAACGCATGGGCGTGAGGTAAAAATATACGTGCCTTTATTAAGATGAATATAAAAGATTATATATGTTTTAATGCTTCTCACAATACATAACGTCTTCTTCTTTTTTTCCTTTTCTTTTCTTTTATTGACAGAT
>JAODPA010048107.1:0-11670 GCA_025585075.1 Nepenthes mirabilis | reverse complement strand
TGAAGTTTCTTTTAGTCCTAAGATAAAAATTAGGTAACAATAGCCAAAAGGCTGACTTTCTATTCAGTATCAAAGCTTCTTGGTGCAACCATAACATAGTTCACGGTTTGATATCCCAAATCATTGGAACAACCACAACACAGTTCACGGTTTGATATCCCAAATCATTGGAACAACCACAACACAGTTACAACTTACCACATGCATTCTCAGTTTGAAAGGAAAAAGGGTAAAGTTTTACATGAATTCTCTGCAGTATTCTACTCTGTTATAGGCAAATATGTAAGATCATATTTGATTGTTTTATTCAGACTTTTCTTTAGTCTTCTACCATTTCTGTGATGAGCCCTTTCCGTCCCGTCAAATCTCCTTACAAGTGTACTAGATATTCTTCTCTCCATGTGAACATTTTGCATAGTCTCCATTGGCAACCATGGATTTCACTCATATAACTTCATTTCCAATTTTATCCTTTGTATCACCACAGTTCCATTTTTTCACCTTTATTTCGGTCCATTACCTAGTTTTTGACATGTTGAAAGGGGTCTAGTGGGTACAATAGAGCCTAGCAGAAAAAGGGGAAAGCTTTCTTATTATTTTACTTTTATGCCAAAAAATTGATCAAATAGAAGGCGAGCTTTAAAGCAATGATAAGGCTGCTCTTTTGTAATCTAGAACTCATAGGTTCACACCACATTAGCAGCTTCGTATATTGGGCCATCCCTTTTCCCAATGAATCAATCAATTTTTAATTCCTTTTATTTTTTGTGTCAAATTGATTTAGATTTTGGATCAATCTAAAAATTTCTGAGAATGAATTTTTTGTTGTTATAAATTTGTGATCATTTGGATGACAATAATTTCAATAGTTATTTTCTTCTTTTGACATGATAAGGATGGAGTATTGGGAATATTATAACTGCCGTATGGTTATGATGAGAACTTAGTTCTCGATATTGGGGTGTGTCATATGCTTCTGAAAATCCACTATTAGTCTAAGAATGAATTGATATGTTCAGGAGGATGGGATATGGTGGAATAGGAATACAGGATGTTCTGGAAATGGATGGAATTTAACCTTAAAAGTAATCTAGGTGGTGCTGGTGACATCATGGTTAGTATCCTCAGGATATTGGCAACGTGGAGAATTTATTCTACTTTCAATGCTGTAGAAGATGTTGATAATTTTCGACATGATATATAACAAAAGATAATCCTGCTGAAGGCTTGACAAGATGGTAGTGAAACTAGCAGGACCTAGCTTCAGCGATTCGGATTTTGTAATTTTGTGCAACAGATGTATGAGGAGGAGTTAGCGGAGGGAATTAGATTTGAAGACTGATGAATTGTGATAGACAAGCTTCAGCAAGCAGTTTTCCAATCAAGCATTGATAGCATAATTGTAATTTTCCTTGTTTTTCTTCCTTTAGAGGGGGTTTTGTTTCTCACCCCAATTCTATTCCTTCTCATCAAAATGGGGAGCCTGATACACGAAGCTCCCACATTATTGGGGTTTGGGTTTGGGAGATTCAGATATACACAACATTATCCTTACATTATAGAAAAGTTATTTTCATAGTTTGAACCCATAACATTTAGATTACAATGGAGCAATTTTGCCGTTGCCTTAAGGCCCACCTCTATATAATTCTCTCTATCTAAAAGTAATATGTTATGCCAATCGATGAAAATATCAGTATTGGTCTCGGCCATATTGGTACTGGATGTTTAGACAATACATATTGTTTTTAGATATATCGGAAGAAAAAATTAGGCAAATCTTGGCTGATATATCTCAATAGATTGCCAATAGTATATCATGATTTTGTCACGGTGTAAAGGAATATTAGGTCAAGGGGACCGATACTGGTATATATTGACCAATATTTTCATCCACGAACTTATATGACATATAAGACTAAAATGCTCTTGTATTTTAGTAGAATTGAAATCTGATTTTATTGTAATATTGAATTTGAACTTGTAATATTTTCACAAGGTTCATTAAATATTATATTCAGAGAACTGCGAGTTGCTGCCGTGCCTCTTGAAGCTCGTCCTCGAGCAAGGAGTTATGATCCAAAGCCCGAATGTCTGCCTTTGAAAGCTCTTGGGATTTTGCCTCTGACTTGGACAACTTCTATTGAGGTAGGCCACTTGCTCTTTACTCTGCAAAGCCTTGACAACAACAGTGTTCATTGGGCACTCTACATCCTCCATCGCAGCAGGATCTATGCATACCTGGGATAGTCTCAAGATCTCGATATCCCTCTAGTATAGTGCCCTCTCTACCATTCGGATTGCTTCCTGAATCTGCCAAGCAGTAAGGTACGATCAGTCAGGAATAGCGGCAAAGAGCATAGTAGCAGAGCGAACAAACCCATGACGCGGTACCTCATGGTAAGACGGCCCTCCCTAGTGTGACGGGCTGAGAGAATACTCAACTCCAGTTCCAGCAGGGATCAACAAAGATTGTGGAGGTTGCGCGCTACGGGTATGAGTGCCTCGAAACCTAGAGGAGAGCCGAGCTCATCACCCAAAGCCCTTATGGGCTCGGACATCGACTCTATAGGACGGGATGCCCCCTCAGTTGTCTAAACTATCGAGCCATCTCCAACCGCTTCTTTTTCCACCTGAGCGCTTCCAACACCCTCATCGGTAGAAGTGATGGAAGAGTTAGACGCAGTCGATTCCGGAGAAGCCACCAAGATCCGGATCCCTCGTTTGGCAACGGCCGTGGCATCGATCTGTTCATCTGGCCCGCTGGTCGAGGGCCCCCAATTTCAACACTATAATCCGCTAGGGACTCCTCGCCCGCGATCCGATTGACTTACTGAGGCTTAGATCATCCGGTGGAGACTCATCCAAGCCCGACCTCCTCGACGACTCGCCAACTCCTGGAGCAAGCGTTCTTGCGTAGGCTGCATCGATCTGCTTGCATTCCTCAGAGAGAGTAGGCGACGGAGGAGCCACCTCGTCAGAGCCCCGCTCAGGAGAGTCCCAGGGAAGCAGATTCCTGTACTTACATTTGGGGCGGCGACCCGGTGTGGCTAAGGTGTTCTCCTCCGTTAGAACCTCCCACTGCACTCCATCTAGTGCCCCATAGGAGATCCAGTGATCAGTGCAGCGCAGGATACTGGCACTCTCCTCGATTAGCAATGTCAGCAGCTGCGTCATCTGTTTCTCACCAAGCAGGATGTCCCTGGCGTAGGCATCATTGACCCTGCCCCATTGATTCGGGAGCTCCCAATCGGCGTTAACCGCCACGGAGAAGAAGCACTTCTTCCAAGCCCTTACTGGATCCTGGTTGCCAACGCCTATCTTAAAGCTTTGGCGGGGAGTGAAGAAAACCCAGTCAGCCTTTAGCCCATTGGTGCAAAGGAAGACACACAGAGTCATCAGATATCAAATGACGTTTGGGTTAAGATGAGCTGCAGGGACCTCCAGAGCCCTCAAAATCTCATGCAACTTTGTTACAAATGAAATACGGAGACCGACCCTCAAATGTCACTCTTGGACGGTTATGGACCCCGAACGAGGAAAGCAAGCAGTGTTATCCGCACCAGGCATAGTGTATTGCATGACGCTTGGAATGCGATACTAGCTATACAGAGACTATCTCCCCTGCTAGTCAGTATGGATGAAATATCGGTGACGCCTTGAGAAGCCATTTGAAAGATTGTGCAAACTAGGAAGGAGAATGGCGAATTAGGGCAGAGATAGCCGGAGAGCAAAGAAGTGCAGAGACGGCTGAGCACCAATGCTTAAATAGCCAACGCCCTAGCTTCGCAAGGGTGCCGTTTCAGGGTATCGAAGAGGCACGTCTTCTTAATAACTGTGACACTTGCCTTCACCGCAGAGTGCTGCGGCGCGTCCGTTCGTAGGCCTCGTTATGATGATCGACGTGATGCCTCCCTGCGCATTCTGCTGACAGTTGGCTGCCTTGACCCTTAGATTAGTGAGTCGGTGGCACAACATTGGCAATGATGACCTGACATGCCTCTTTCCAAGATTGCAGACTCGTTGCATGCAGCCCTGGCAGGCTCGAGACTGATTCGCTCGGCTTGTGTCCCAACAAAGCGATCAGAATGACTGGCTTGGTTCAGATGCTAGAAGACCAAGTTGCCATGATCTGAACCGTTAATTATTTGAAATCATGCAAGCGCTTTGACTATTCACATCATGCAAGAATATCGGAGCCATGCAACATATACAAGTAAATATACAAGTAAACAATGCTTGGCAGTTCCATTTATTAATTCCTTTTACAAAGTACAAGTTTTCAACAGCGGACGTATAGCTCAAAAAAGAAATAAAAAGTACATAGAGTAGCGACTCGATAGCATTTGTTCAACCAGCCTTCGGGAAAGACAATTGCAAAAGGAAAACACCCAGGTTGGCCACCGTGACATTCGACCTGATTGGGTAGTGTGGCGGGAAAAGCATGCAGAAGCCCTCCCTATGAGAACGAGGCGCAGAGCATTAGTTCTCACTCAGGAGGCAACCGCCGAAAGTTATCCACCAAAATTAGCCACAGCTGCGCAGTTCGCTAGTCTCTGCGTCTACGCCAAACCCAACGCGGTGATGACGGCCTAAGGTTTGACGTGGACTCGAGCAAGTTCCTCATCCAGCAGTTGCCAGATTGGTCCTCTCGCGGGCAGCCAAGGACGGAGTCGCTCGCCCGAACGGGATGGGGTATTACCCTTTCCCCTCATAAGGGTTGAGCCGCCACTCCTTCGAGGCCGCCCTGGCAAGGGCCACTCGTCACCACCTGGGAGGAGTGGAAACCGTCTATCGAAATTTGGATCTCGTTCAATGCAACATGAAGCCGGATTGGGTTAAGCCAAAAGAGGATAACCAAGGCAGATTTCGAATGCATCCTCAGCTACAGCTTCAAACATTGGTAAAGAATCTCCGCCGATCTCGACTTGTGGTTGTGTAGGCTCCATATGCCAGCTTTGAACTCTCACATTTGGCTGGTAAGGACAATTCGTGATGCGAGGCATTGAGAGCCCCTCCACTTATAGTCGAAGGAAGAGATTGACTAGCACTGACACCAGAAGATCGTCCTCAATAGAAAATTGCCAACGGTAGAGAACCGAATCGGCGCCAAATCCTGCCAATCAGAGCAAAAATTTGCTGAATGCTTGGAAAAGGAAAGCGCGCATAGACCTGCAGGTGGCATCCTGTGACAGAACGGATTTTTTTTTTATCTTCCGTCAATAACAAATAACTAATGCCCAAAATAAAATAATATAAATATCTGCAGAAAATTAGGCATAGCCCCCCCTAAAATTGAAAAAAAAACCCTATACAAACAACCTGTATTTTCACAACCAGGACAACGTACAGATAAATAACTTCCAAATTCTTTCATTTCTTTTTTTTTTGGTAAGTAATTAAATTTCATAAATGAAAAGAATAAAGTACAGGGTCAATGTTCTATCTCCAAGTGTTTTGCCAACTTGGATATAGAAAAGAGACGCTGAGGCATTTCCCAAGCACCATGAAAACATTTCACGAAAACAAAGTAAAGTAAAGCAACTAAACAAAGTAAACAGAGATGAATACTCCGAAGACCATCAACCAATCCGGTCGAAGCAGTAGAGAAAACCATCCAAATAGCCCAGCATGCTTATCAGTCCTGCTAACATAGCATCCACTCCAGCAAAACCTATATCAGGAGGATGTAGCCATTCATGCAATGGTAGGAGATCGGTCACCAGACAGACTAGTAAAAGCGCTAGAGCAGGAGGAAGTAGCCAACCATGTGTTGGCAGAAAAGCAACCTAGTTAGGGAAGAAAATCTGCTCCCTCTAAGCATATCCGCAAGCCCTCTTAGACAAGCCTGTAGTCCGGCACCTCTCACCTAATCGGCAAGCTACCAGCCATAGATCTGTGCCCAGAAACGTCACAATGACAAGGGTCCACTCATGCCTGACAGGAGATCGGATTCTGCACAAACCAGTAAGCCAGCAAGATCGTACGATCAGGATGAAGTAGCCGTTCATGCGACGGTAGATCACAGTATGGTCAAGAACATAATTTTTTTTTTTTTTGGGAAAAGAGAAACTCAAAAGTACCAGAAAAGCACACCGAATGGATAAGAACATATAATTTTTTTAATTTTTTTTTTTTTGGAAAGAGAGAAGACCCAAAGTATCGGAGAAGCACACCGAATTGTCAAGAACGTAATTTTAATTTTCAAATTCTTTCATTTCACAAACACAGGATTAACAAGATGTCATATTCATCCATGGCTTCAAGACAAATACATCCTATCTACTATACCATAATTCAGATAAGAGATGCCTACTAAGACCTGTATTGATTCCAAAAGCAGAGAGTGGAAGCAGAACTATGTCCATAATATGAATCTGCGGAAACATACATACTGTTCCAACAAAATTTATAACATACTATGACATGCATATACAATATCTGTCCATAAAATTAGGTAATTACATTCAAGATAACTAGGCTCCCAAAATAGCATTTGAAGCTCCCAAAATATCTTCTTGACTAGGCTTTATCTACTCCTGTTAGTCTGGTATCAAATCTACGGTTTCATCTGGAGGAGAAAAAATAAAAAAGTGAGTCGAGACCTAGTTAGGTACAGTAAAAACATGCAAATATAATGCTTTCATGTAGAACATAAGTACAAATAAGCAGAGAGATGGAAATATCCGAAGAACAGAGAAATACATGAAAATAGAAGATAGCACAATTACGTAAAATATGCTTCGAAAATCATAATTCAGTATAATAGATATCAGAAATCAGAAACCAATATTAGACTTTGTAAATTTTGAAAATCCAACTTTACTATCCGAAGGACCAAATTAGTAGACCCTACTAGCTGAGGGGGCGAATAATCAGGATAGATTATATTACGCACACAATCAAGGGCAGAAATAGAACAGAAATATCTCTTCTCATGGGATTGGTACCGGATTACCCCCGAAGGCGGGTTAGACACGGAAATTTTACCCTCTAGGTTAACGCCCTGAGGAAGGGCAGACCACATATAACTCTATGGACGGAGTTATCCTTGATTATCACCATGCCGGAGAACCTTACCTGACCCGTATGTCGATCCTAGGTCCTAATTAATAGAATTAGAGATGTCTTTGCACTTATTTCTTAACCTTTAACTCATCTTACTTCAAAAGACCAATCAGATTTATACAGACAACTTTTTAGATAACTTCAGAAGTCCATAGAAATTCGACAGTACAGATTCATGTGAATTTTTCAGATAAAAATCAAAGCATGAGTATTAAACTTTCACAAATCAACCTTCACATATTAAGATTTACGGATTTTAAACACCAAAATTCCCAATTTTCGTTCTAGGGTTTCACACAAAGCTTCCGAACTTAAATCGAACACCAAACACATGTTTATTCATAAAATCAATGCCATAAATCCAAATACATATACAAAATCATGCATTTAAACCAAAAATTCTCAAATTTTCGAGCTAGGGTTTCGCAATAAGCTTCTGGATTTAAATCGGATACCAAATACATGTTTATTCATGAAATTGAAGCTATATATCACAATACATATAGGTAAACATAAAATCTATCTGAATAATTAAGAGAAAAATGCTCTGTTTACATTAATCATGGAGGAAAAATATTTTAGAGTATAAATAACAATTTAAATATATCAAAAAGTGGTAAAAACGGATAATAACATCCGATGTACACTTGCCTTCACCTGATTTACCGTTTTCCTCACTTTGATTGGATGAAAATTGGTGAAGAATCCGCTCTCTTCACTTTTCCTCCCATTCTTCCTTCGTGCTGCTTTCGTGCTCTGCCCCAAATCCCTTCCCTTCTCATTTTACAACAAAAACGAAATCAGGTCCCTGAAGTGAAATCGGGCATGCGCTCAAGCGCGCGGCAGGCCCGCGGCGATTGCCGGCTCACTGCTGGGGCCTTGTGCCACGGGCGAGCAGCAAGTTGGGCTCCTCTGGTTTTTGGTGTCTGTTGTCGCGCTCGTGCGCGCGGCAGGCGCCGTGCTGCTGTGCGGCAGATTAGTATACAGCTGCCCAATTTTCACTCTTTCCACTTTTGAAACTCATTCTTTCATGTATATTTAGCCTCATCTTAATTATTATTATTTTAATTACTCTTAAATTATCATGTTTCGGGATCGAAACCTCATACATCCTATCAAGAATATGCCGGGACTTGAAATTTCAAACCTCCCAACAAGAGTGGCTGGTGAAGGTTCTGGTAACCCGTGGGCCACTCCAGAATTAGACCTACAGTGGAAGAGTACCCCAGAAGCCTCGTAGTCTGGGAGAAGATTCTTGAGGCCTAAGGCCCAGACTGCGTGACCTAGATTTACCTAGCCAGATGTGGGCCCTTGGGGTCACCTGCCGAATGCAGCTTAGTAGCACACGCCTCAGTAGCTCTAGCTCAGTAGACAATCTTATGTGGCCGCTCCCCTGATCGTTTGGCTCAGTGTAGGCTGTCGAGGGGACTCGAGCCCTGGCGGCTTAAGTAGGTCAGGACTGCAGAGCCGTGCTGTCAGCCACTCATCGCGATTCCAGCAACGCTCCAGTAGTTGCGATCTAGCTCTCCCTCTTCAAATACCTCCCTTCCTCTGGGGGCTTGGGGAGCCCAAAAAATTCAAAGAGGGAGAGGCAACCAACGAATGCAACTCTTGATCCTAGAGCCACTCTTCTAAGAAGGCAAACCTTCCTCTGAGCCACCCTCTAGCTAGGGTGCATCTCTATACTGCTTCCCAGTCGAACGCAGCCGTCGAAGCTTAGTCCTCCATCTCAGAGTTGAACCCTAGTCAAGTGCACTCATCGGAGCTCAGGCCTCCATCCCTAAGCCGCTCCTCAGTAGAGCGCACTTATCGGAATTCAACCCTCCTAAAATACTCAATCTCTCGAAACATACATCCGTGCAATATTTATCCATCCTCCTATCTTTCTATTTACTTGAGAAAGATTTCTGATTTGAGCCTCCTCTGATACATGTTTTCTAGTTGTGGTGTGTAGGATCCAGGTTTAAAGTAACGAAATCTGTTTCAGCGTACCTACCGGGAAGATTAAGAGGCTCCCTAATTCGTTTATTAATCCGGATCCAAGGAGGTATCAGTAACAATAACAATAATAATAATGAAATATATTATTCCTAATCAGTATTGAATAAAAACGATTTCGAAGATGTGGCTTTTGTTGTTAGTGACTTCATCAGACTTCTCAGCAGGGGAGAAAAAATGGGGTCTTTTCTCATTATATATTGCTATTTTGACTATTTGTTGGTAAGCATGTGCTTGTTTTGTTTCATTGATGGTTTTATTGCTACTAACGGATTAAACAATAATAATAATGAAATATATTAGTCCTAATCAGCATTGAATAAAAAGGATTTCAAAGATGTGGCTTTTGTTGTTAATGACTTCATTAGACTTCTCAGTAGGGAAGCAAAAATGGAGTCTTTTCTCACGATATATTGCTATTTTGACTATTTATAGGTAAGCATGTGCTTGTTTGTTTCATTGATGATTTTATTCCTGCTAACGGAAGAATTTTTACTTTCTATGTTTAGCTTTACTAAAATAGATGAAGCTGTTGATATTTTCTCCAATGACAATAAGTTCAGAGATTTGTGTGTGGATAGTGTGTAAGATATCATTTTAAGTTACTTTAAGTCAATTAAGTGAAAATCTAAAGTGGCTTAGAACNCGTTAACATTAATTTGCTTCAACTCAATAAGTGAAAATCTGAAGTAGCTTAGAACAAAGAAAACCTTCGAACACTTTCTAGATATATATTCAAAGATTAAAATTGCTTCATATTTCTACCAAACAAGTTAAAATTAATAAATACGAATTATACATGTTTAGATATGTATTAACCACAATTACGACTCGATTGTCACATAGATGCTACATTCAATCTAAAGATAGAATGTTAATGTTCTGTATACATGTTTAACAAAAGGCTGGATTATTTCATTATTGGTTTAGCTCTTTTGATTATCCTCCTTTCATGTTCAAATTAAAATTTAAGGAAGTAAACTAATTGGGTTGAATCCCTATTTTTAGATCAAACACAAAGTGTATTCCTAGATGGGCCTAAGTGTTTGGACATCACCGATGCGATTGCCCTTAGTCTTTTTTATGTCCATCGAGATTCCTGATAGAATGGTGTGGCTATACTTTTTGATGGAAAGGAATGTGAGGAGAAGACTAAGAAAGTGGTTATGATGTGGTATTTAATTTAATGTTGTTTTTCTATTTAAACTATTTTTCGTGTCATCGCATACGTTTTTGTAATGAATCAATGTGGCAGCTATGATTCCTAGACTCTAGACTATGCTAATGCTTGATTTTTTAATTGGAATATAGTGATAAATAGAGAATTTAATCATCTCAACTTTTAATGAAGTGCTGATGGAAAGGAATGCATGAAGATGACAATGAAAGTTGTTGGAATATAGTATTGAATTGCGAGCTATTTTTCTCACCACTATTTTTTCCTACTATCATATAATTTTCTTTAACTATTCAATCAATGCCTACAAGTTTCCGGACAATGGAGTATGCTACAAATCAACTCTTCTTATTATAACCTGAAAAGAAATGTGGGATTCTGTCTTCCAAACCCCTAGCATTATCTTCTTCGGTGTGCAAGTTAGTTTTCTTTCTTTAACATTGGTCTTACCAATTATTTTTCAAAAAATCTAATTTGTAATGATCTTCCGTCATGTAGATTTTGTTAGCACATTTACAAAATAACTCAGGGAAGGTCTAGGTGATGTTGCAGTACTTTCTCTTTTGGTTCATCATATGGCTCACCACTAGTTTAAACTACTAAACAATTAGGCTAATTACCAAATGATCAATATCTCTCTTTTTCGGCTCAAATGCCTTTGTATGCATTTTGTTTGTAATGTCTAAAAGTAGTTCATGATGCCATTTCATTTTTATTTGAATGTTGGACATTGGCCATTTTAACTTTGTTGTTTGAAAGTTGATGATTTACCTGCATGTCTTTGTTTTAACCCATAGAAAATTCCTATGTAGCAAATTATAGTGTCATAAATTTTTTTTTGAAATTCAAGCATCATTACCAACCACAATCCCCAGTGGGTGCTCAAGCTAGCGATTCCCACTGTAATCTGTATTTCGATTTAGCATCTGTGCTTAGTCATGATGCTAGATTGATAGTGGAATGGTTTGCTTAGGAACAATACAAGTTGGAGGAAGGCCTTATCAAGTTAGTAGTCTATTCAGCTTGGCACTTATGGTTGCCTTATGTTTTGGATGTCTTTTTCTAAATTTATGATGTTTTGAATGGTTTCTTATGTTTTGGTTGCTTATGGTTGCTTAGAGGTGGTCAAGCTAGCAATTCCCACAGTAGTCTACTTTTCAATTTGGCATCTGGCTTAGTTATGATGCTAGATTGGTAGTGGAATGATCTGCTTAGGAACAATACAAATTGGAGGAAGGCTTTATCAAGTTAGTAGTTTGTTTAGTTAGGTATTTATGATTACTTTTGTTTTGAATGTCTTTTTTAATATTTGTTAATATTTTACCATTACACTATATCTGAATACTTTTATTCCAAAAATGATTTGATTATACAGTATGACTACCAGCCACCCGGAATAACAAGCTCTGCCCCCTTTAAATATGGAG
>JAODPA010048096.1:0-11670 GCA_025585075.1 Nepenthes mirabilis | reverse complement strand
ACTTTTCTGGTTCTGGTACCGAGGACGTGACTTACTCTACCCTTTGTCTTCAAACTTTGGGTCACGTTCTTGGCACCTTCCCCTTTGGCCTTGGCCACCGCAGCTCTGTCATTGACCCTACTGGCTCCACCCTTGGTCCTGCTGGCTCCGCACTCAACCCTGCTCAGCTCCACCCTTGGTCCTGCACAGCTCCGTCCTTGGCACTGCTGGCCCTCCAGGCCACTCGGACGTCCAAAGCTACCACCCGGCCGGCCTCTCCTGCCACCTTGACCAGTGCCCCTGTTGGTCATTCTGGCATCTCCCTGGGCAATGCAAGTCTTCATTAAATATCTCCCTGATGTCCTGCTTCCCCTTGCCACCACTGAGGCGCCTTTGGTAAGCTTCCATTGGCCGTCGTCAAACGGTGTCCTGAAACCTTCCTCATCCAGCTTTCCGGTTGAAATCACATTCAACCTCAAGTCCGGGGCATGTCGCACGCCCTCCAGCACGAGCGTGTTCCCGTTGCTTGTCCTCAAGCAAACATCCCCAATGCCAACAACCCTAGACGAGCCACCGTTACCCATCTTCAACACCCCGCGGCCAACGGGCGTGTATCTCCTGAAGAGGGACTTCCTTGGTGTCGCATGGTGTGAGGCCCCACTGTCCATCACCCAACTCGTCTCCTAACATGGACTGCTCGGTGCTTCCCCTGCGTGGACGACCAGGAGGTCTCTGTAGAAGGCAATGGTCTCCGAATTATCATCCTGATCCTGACGGTTGCTTCCACCCTCCTGGTCCTGCCGCCTCCGCGGACAGTCCTTCTTTATGTGGCCTTTCTTGCCACACAAGAAGCAACTTCTTTCCTCAAACTTGCTCCGGCTGTTACTCCTCTCCATCCTGCCACCCTGTCCTCATCCAGATCTCCCCCGTCCCCGACTGCTGGTGGTTACCAGGACAGTTTCCCGAGAGCTGGAGGCCTCACCGCTTTCTCTCCGCCTAGACTCATTCATAAGTAGGGAAGCTATAACCTCGTCCAACTTCAACGTATCCTTCCCAAACAGCAACGTCGTGACAATATGATCATACGAGGACAGCAAGGATGCCAGCAACACCAACGCTTTGTCCTCGTCCTTGATCTTCTCATCAAGGGCTGACATCTGCGTCACCAGCCGATGGAACTCGTCCAAGTGCTTCTCGAAGCTCTCCCCATCCGACAACCGCAGGCCATAAAACTGCTTCTTTACATACAGCCTGGTTGTCAAGGACTTGCACTTGTAACGGCTCTCAAGCTTATCCCAGATCTCGGCCGGGTCTGGCAGTCCGAGGACCTCCTGAAGTGTGTTGTCCGCCAAACACAACTTAATGGTCGAGCTGGCAAGATCCCTCTTTTCCTGCCACTGTTTCTCGGACAGTTTCTCCGGTTTCTCCTCCTTTTTCCTCAGAGCTATTACCGTTCCTTCCCGGGTCAAAATATTCCTCACCCTTTCCTGCCAAAGAATGAAATTATTTTGCCCATTGAACTGCTCTACCATGAACGTCCCATTCTTCGCCGACGATACCATCCAACCGACGGTTCACGAACCAGTCTTTGATACCACTTGTTGGGTTTTCCGGGCGCTCGGACAGAATGTTCCCCAAAGCGCAATGACCGAGGGGACAAATCACTCGGACACGGAGGGACAGCACTCGGACGAACGGCCAATAAGGAAAGAGAAACACACCAAATTTAACGTGGAAACCCTTCTGGAATCGAAGGGAAAAACCACGGGAGTAGAGACAACAGCAAATCTACTATGTGAAATAGGTTACAAAACTTCCAAGAGGGAGTATCCGCTACACACCCAAGAAGATAAAAAAGAAAAACACTTCTCAGCTGACCGAGAAAAGCACACTTCTTTTCTCTTCACTCTATTTTTCTCTTTCTCCCTTCTCTCACCGGTGGTGCACTCCTCTCTTCTCCTTCACAAAGTCCTTTTGCCTTTACATGCACTCACTAGCTTATACAAGCTCTCAAGCTCTCTCCAGCTCAAGCTTTTTCTCTCTCAAGCTTTTTCTCAATCTCTCGCAGCCTATATATAATACCAGGGGGGCCACGTGGCCGACCGTCCAACCACCCTACTGCCGGTAGGGTGGCAGGGCTACACCCCCTTAAGCCTGCCATGGCCGCCGCACGCCTCCTGCGTGCCAGAATGACAGGCCTGCCACCTTGAAAGTTGAAGCCGCCTAAATGTCCAATCGGAGTGGGTCAACTGTCTACCTGCAACATGCCGCTGCAGCAGGCCTACGTGAGAGAGAAAGTCAACGCCTAGGCTCCAACGTCCTCGTCCATATCCTCCACTCGGACATGCTACCTTTGAGTAGTCCTCGTCCAATTCATCCAGCTGCCCTCGAGGACACACGTTTCCGAATTTCTCCAAACGTCCTCGTCCATGTCAACCTCTCGGATATGAACCTCTGAGGAGTCATCGTCCGTTTGTGTCCACTGGTCCGCGGACACAAACTCCACAAGAGAGTGACCCCAACACTGAGGTCAAACATTTGAGGGATGATATTAGGTAAGGATGCACCAATGCTTCAATTTGGTCGATATGCCAACATTATCCATGATAAAATTGGGTGATATTATGGGCACGGATTAGCCTTTGGAATCTAGGTTCTCTTTATCAAATAATTTCTGATTTTCTATCAAAAGCTTTCTTAATCTGCCCTTCTTCCAATTTTCAATATGAAACACAATCTTTAAGAATTAAAAATTATTTTATAATTCTCATTTCACCTTGTCAAAAAAGATCCATGCTATCAGCAAGTGGCAATTTTATCTTTTTGTCAAATACAAAATGAAATTCTTTGAGGTGTAGTAATTTCATTTTTATTGCTAAAAAACAACCTTAAATCTCCTTTACTGTCAAAAGTCTAAAAATCTTGACATGCCAAGCTCCAAAAGAGGAAGACAAAGGAGAGAAATATTTATTGCTGGCCAACTCTCTCACCAAAATTAAAATCCTCCCATTTTATTGACAAGAAGACCATTGAATTTGGAATTTCTAAAGTTCCTCCTGCTCAACCATGGATTTTATACGTGGATGTGCCCTCATTAATGTTAGAGGAGGTGGTTTCTAGGTCCAGTGGGTTGGATGTTTGAGTGATATTTATCATTTCAAAGATGAAACTCCAAAAATGAATGTTACATAATCCTGAAATTCCAGACCAACCCCCACCACCATTGCAGGGGGGATGGGAAAAAGAAAGAGTAAAGCTTTTTCATACTGTGCTACTATATTTTGCTGAAATGGCCGAAGGTACTCATGCATTCATGCTGGCACTTGTCATAGTCTTCATACGGAATTCCTCAAGCAAGAATAATTTTGCCGTTAATGTTTCTGAATTATGAAATTATATCTACATTAATCACCCATTTATGTTGATACTAAGTAGAATGTTGGTTGCAGAGGTGCACAATTAGGCAATGCAGATAAAATTGGAGCCTCTAGAATCTGCAAATAGAGGGGGAAAAAAAATAAGACAACTAATGAAAAAAAGGAAGAGCCAGAGTAATGAATATCACATAAGAATAAAATTGGTGGGATAATCAACCATAATATCTGAGGGAACAAAAAAGGAAATACCATTCTACGTCATGATATGGGCCTTGAGCACTTTATCCAACACTTAATTGCTCAAACTCTCTCAAGTCTCAGCTCTTCACCTCCCACTAAACAAACCCGTAGGGTAGTTTTAGTTTCAGGTTCCTCAGACCTAGTCAATGTTTATTAGGGATTAAGGCCATGGAATAGCATTGCGAGAAAAAAACCAACTACACCAGAAGATAATCGAAGGCATGGTATTAGGAAATACGTAATATTCCTACTTTGTAAACATTATATTTAATCTTCCTACTTTGTAAACATTATATTTAGAAAATTATATTTTAGGACATATATAATCTGTTTCTTCCTTTGTAAGATTGTATAGTTATTTTAGGATATTAGGAGATTTATTCTTTTTGTTATTTGTATTATAAATCGTATAATGGGCGGCGTCCCCTCACTGTAACTTTTTCAGAGGCAATAATGAAATTGTAAGGTTGCGCTTGTTCCCAACCTACATGATTGCGTTTCTCCTTCCTCACAGTTTTCTTCCTCTTTCCTCACCTTTCAGTTCTGCTTCATTTTCTTTCATGGTATCAGAGAAAAATGGCATCACACCACACCGAAAACACATCCAGCAACGACAACCCAGATCTCAACTACTCACAAACCCTCTTACGATTTCAAAATCTTTTAGATCCGACCAACCCTTTTCAACTGAAAGCCAGCGATAGTCCGGCCGTCACTTTGGTCACCGGTTTGCTTACAGTCGACAACTATTCTACTTACTCCAGAACCATGCGTCGAGCCTTGAGGGCTAAAAATAAACTCCAGTTTATTGAAGGTACTGTTCCTAAACCTATCGATTCCACCGACTCCCTCTTTGAAGCCTGGGGACGATGCAATGACATGGTGGTTTCCTGGATCCAGAACTCCATTAGTCCATCTATTAAATCCAGTATTGTTTTTGTTGATGATGCTTCCGAAATCTGGAAGAAATTACGTGACCGATTCACCTAACAAAATGGGCCACGTATTTTCCAACTCAAGAAATTCTTAGCGGGCCTCTTGTAAGAACAAAATTCAGTAAGTGTGTATTATGATAAACTAAAAACGATCTGGGATGAACTCCTTATATATGACCCTCTCCCAGATTGCGATTGCGGTAAAATCAAAGTGCTCATCGAGCGCTATCAGAGGGATTGTGTCATACAATTTTTAATGGGTCTCAATGACTCATATATTAATGTGCGAGATCAGATCATATCGATGGATCCTCTTCCGTTCGTCAACAAGGTCTTCTCTATTGTCCAACAGAATGACAACATCAAATGTTATCTGTTGTGCACCCTTCAAAAACGATGGCTTTGGCTGCAAAACGAACTATTAATAACCCTAAAAACACCGTAAAAAATAATCATATGCCAAAGAAAGATAGACCCTTTTGTGTTCATTGCCGTGTTCTAGGATACACGTTACAGCAATGTTTCAAAATTGGTAATGCTGAGATTCCCACATGTGCTCATTGTCATAGACCTGGACATGTTATTGATAAGTGTTATCAGTTCCACGGTTTTCCTCCCAACCATAAACTGTATGGTAAGTCTGGGACCACAGCCTTTTTGGTAGATCGTTCGAGTTACACCACCATTTCGAACTAAGAAGCTAATGAGGATGATAAAGTTGCATTGACTAAAGTACAATTGAAGCAACTCATGAATTTGCTTTAATCTAAAGACCCTGCCGTAGTGCCTTCTTCTCAAATGGTTAAACAGAGTTTAACTCTTTTTGATCCCCTTCGAGATCAATCAAAGGCAGCAACATAAATGGTACTGATTTCTGCTGTCTCTTCCTCGTATAATAGAAAGAACATCTGGATCCTTGATACAGGGGCCACTGATCACATGATCTGCGACCCCTCTTTATACCTTCATAAGAAGATAACAATCTCCTACTCTGTCAAACTTTCTGATGAAAGTAAGGCCTCTACTTCCCATATTGGAGCTGTTAAGTTGACCGATAAAATAATATTGCAAAATGTATTATGTGTCCATTCCTTTACATTTAATCTGGTTTATGTGAAGCAACTTGCTGATGTTCTCAATTGCAGTTTATTTTTCTTCTCTGACATTTGCCTAATTCAGGACCTTGCCTCTTGGACAACGATTGGGATGGGTGAAGAGAAAAATGATTTATATTATTTGACGAATAATAAAGTCCATCCAAACACCTTGGCTGTTCTTCTCTCAAAATACTCCAGTCACATCAAGAAACTTTTTGCTAATTTTGTCTCATCGCCAGTAGACTTGTGGCATTATCGATTAGGACACATTTCATATTCTAGGATTAAATTTTGTAAAAGTAGTGCATTCTATTAATCATAATCCCTGTTCTATTTGTTACATGACTAAACAACGTCGCCTTTTCTTTTCTCCAAGAAGCCATAAGTCACACACCTTATTCGATGTGGTGCATTGTGATTTGTGGGGATCTTGCTCTGAAATTTCTTATGATGGATATAAATGTTTATTGACCATTGTTGATGATTTTTTAAGGAGTACCTGGATTTATCTTCTGAAACAAAAATCAGACACAAAATTGTGCGTGGAAGCCTTTTACAATATGGTTGCCGCACAATTTAACGCAAAAATTAAAGTCATTCGAAGTGACAATGGATCTGAATTTTCTCTGGAAGATTTCTACAGTAAAAGAGATGTTATCCATCAACGAAGTTGCGTCGAAACACCACAACAAAATGGTATTGTTGAACGCAAACACCAACATTTATCAAACATCGCTATGGCTATTAGATTTCAATCGGGACTTTCCTTAAAATTCTGGAGTGATTGCATACTTATTGCTGCCTATATTATAAATAGAATTTTCACTCCATTGCTGGACAACAAGACTCCATATGAAATTTTATTTGGAGTCAAACCAAATTATGACAACCTTCGTATATTCGGTTGTTTATGTTTTGCTTCCACTCTCTCCTATAGGCGAAAGAAATTTGACTCTAAAAGTAAAACTTGTATCTTTCTGGGATATCATTTTTGAATTAAAGAATACAAATTGTTTGATTTGCATAGCTATATTATTCCAGGGATGTTATTTTTCATGAGAATATCTTTCCCTACCAGAAAAATGATACCTAAACTGCTCCTAATAATGCAATGCTTCCCGCAGTGACCAATGCTGATCCTGTTCTTACTCAACACTCACCTTCCATACATGACTTAGATTTGAATCTAATCACCGATCCTGTACTAGATAGAGCTCCACCAACTGCCACCATTCATCATGATGGAGGATTTCGATTCGCCCTTTGTTCATGACCAACTGGAGAATAGTCAAGAATCTTTGAGTGACAATCTACAACCTAGTACTCCTCTTCCAAATATTCAATTCCTAATAAGAGAGAACATCCTCTTTCGCAGAACCATCAGAGTTACGAAAGCCCCTCAATATTTGAAAGACTTTCATTGTCACCAAGCATCGCAACCGACACCTACCCAACCAACAGCACAAATTTCTCCATGCAAACCTTATCCCCTTGAAAATTACATAGCATATCAAAAATTATCCCATGTTTCTAGTTCCTTTTCATCTTCCATCTCATCTCAAACTGAACCACAAACTTATGCTCAAGCTATTTGTGATCCCAATTGGCGGACAACTATCGACGATGAATTAAAAGTTTTAGAATCCAATAAAACCTGGATTATCACTGACTTACCTCAAGGGAAGAAACGCTATCGGCTGTCGATACGTATTCAAATTGAAGATGAATAGTGATGGGAGCGTTGAACGATATAAATGCCGATTAGTGGCTAAACAATACACCCAAGAGGAAGGGGTGGATTACCATGAAATATTTTCTTCTGTTGCTAAACTTACCACGGTTCAGTGTCTCTTGGCCGTCGCTACCATATACGAATGGCATTTATATCATTTCAATGTAAATAATACATTTCTAAATGGAGCCTTAAATGAAGAAATCTATATGCAACAACCTCCCAGTTACACCAAAGGAAGACCCCACCAGGTATGCAAGTTGTTAAAAAGTATATATGGTTTTAAATAAGCCTCTAAATAATGGTATACCAAGCTTTCTACTTCTCTTATCTCTTATGACTTTGTTCAATCCGAGGCTGATTACAGTTTGTTTACCAAACAAGATGACAAATCATTTACAATTCTTCTAGTCTATATTGATGACATAATTGTCGCAAGTAATTGTTTGGATGCCATTGCATCTATCAAATCCTTTCTTAACCAAACTTTCAAGATTAAAGACCTTGGGATACTGCGATATTTCCTTAGCATAGAAGTCGCACGATCGGCAAAAGGTATACACATTTGTCAACGAAAATACACTCTTGATATTTTAGCAGATTCTGGCTCCATTGGTGCCAAATCTCTCAAACTATCAATGAACCAAAACTTGAGATTAAGTAAGCAAACTGGAATAGCCTTGCAGAATCAAAGTGTATATAGAAGGCTTATCGGCCGCCTTCTTTATCTCACCATCACAAGACCAGACATAGCCTATGCAGTACACATTTTAAGTCAATTTATGGATCAGCTCACTTCGAGTCATATGAATGCTGCATATCAAGTTTTGCGACATTTAAAATTAAATCCAAGACAAGGCATATTGTTTTCTTCTACCTCTAACATTCAACTAAGAGCTTTTTGTGATGCAGATTGAGTTTCATGTTCAAACACACGAAGATCTATTACCCGTTACTGTATTTTTTTTGGAAATTCTCTCATTTCGTGGAAATGCAAGAAACAGTCAGTGGTCTCTCGATCTTTCGTAGAGGCCGAATATAGATCTATGGCCACAACTTGTTGTGAATTGTCTTGGCTACGTTATATTTTACATGACTTGTAGGTTTCACATCCACATGCAGCATACTTATATTGTGATAATCAAGCGGCACTTCACATTGCAGCCAACCCCGTTTTTCATGAGCGCACTAAACACATCGAGTTGGACTGTCATCTCATCCGCGACAAGATTCAAGAAGGGAGCATTCGTACTCACCATATCACCACACATAATCAACTGGTAGATATATTCACCAAAATTTTACCCTCACACTGGCTAAATTCACATCTATCCAAGATGAGTATTATTAATATATATGCTCTATCTTACGGGGGCATATTAGGAAATACGTAATATTCCTACTTTGTAAACATTATATTTAATCTTCCTACTTTGTAAACATTATATTTAGAAAATTGTATTTTAGGACATTTATAATTTGTTTCTTTCTTTGTAATATTGTATAGTTATTTTAGGATATTAGGAGATTTATTCTTTTCGTTATTTGTATTATAAATCGTGTAATGGGCGGCGTCCCCTCACTGTAACTTTTTCAGAAGCAATAATGAGATTGTAAGGTTGCGATTGTTCCCAACCTGCACGACTGCGTTTCTCCTTCGTCACCGTCTTCTTCCTCATTCCTCACCTTTCGGTTCTGCTTCATTTTCTTACACATGGGGGTATGGGCAAGTATTGCAAATCCATCCACTTTCTTCTTTCACTGGTTCCCACATGGTTTCCACAACTATTCATTGCTAGCCTGCTCCTTTAGCTTGTTTTTATTTAAAGTAAAGAGCTTGCTCACAACATTTGAATTAATCATGCACATTCACAGACAATGAATCTAAGTTAAGAAACCTTTGCTGGAAGAAACCATTTTGCATCTGTGTTTCTTGGAATCTGATGCTCATGTAACATTCTAATTTTAATGCAGGCTGAATAAAGCTACAATTATGGCAATTATATTAAACCCAAGTCAGAAAAAACTATAGAAGGAAGAAAACATGGGTAGTCATAGCCGGTGGAGGCAACACCCTCTCGTCCAATGAAAAAAGAAATTTTGGAATTAGAGTAACTTGCTTTTGTTAGATAGCAGCGCAAAATCCTTGCCTTTGTTGTGGAGCAGCATAAAATAAGCCTTTTAAAAATTTAGAAATATTTGACAAGTTAAAACTCTATTCAGGTGAAGTGCTATTAATTTCTACCAATTCTCACAATAAGTAGACTCCATTTTTTGTTTAAAGGTTCCACCCCAAGTTTTGAAAATTTTCATGTTCCTTTCTGCTGAATCTCAATAGAGATTTCACCATGAGCATGCCATCAATTATGTATGAAAAGGATGCGTTTTTTAGGTCAATGTAATGATGTTACCACTGATATTACTCCGTCAAATATGCACGTTCAAGCAGTAATTTATTAAATACAAGAACATGCCACTCATCAACATCCAAAGAGAGTCCAATGTAAATTCTTGAACAATTGAGATTAATCTTACCTAAGTGCTACTAAACTTTCAAATTTTATTCATCAAAATCATTCATCTGAGATATACCAACCTAGAATTCTAGTGGCTTAGGCACACTTCTGGGAAATTGTAGAAAAGCTGGAGCATCTTGCAATGAATATGGAAGTGCCAACTTATGTCAATACCCTATAAAAATGAATACTTATCAATTTAATGACGAGCCTTAGACTTGGGCATTTTAGCCATTATTTCTTCTCCAAGCTGTGCTGAACTCTTCACCTAGACTGAACCAGCATTCGCTATGGCCTTGGCAATGTTAATTGGATCCACCCTGCATAATACATTCATCATCATTCTGAAAATTAAAGCCGATTGAATTAAATAGTAGAATGTGCATAAAATCATGTCAAAGGGAGGAGAAGAAAATAGCTGCTGTCATTTATAAGTGGAGTAAAATTTTGTTAAAACACCATCTCTCTTGATGCTCGATTGGAACAAACTTAGTTTCTTCCAGTGAAACAAATGGGATTGCTAGTTCCTTCACATAAACATAAGCATGAAGTGAGGACAACAATAAGATACAAGTAAACAAATTAGAGTGAAGATCACAACGTATGTTTCTAGCCCTGTTACAACTTTTGGCAATTGAAGAACATAAGTATGGGTAACACCACGCCCTGATTATGGAGGCAAATATGAAGTTTAATGCTAAAAATCTGCATTTGAGAGTGAGAAAAATAAGACCAGTCAAGGTTACACATCAACACAAATAATCGTTAACTATAGAAATAAAATGCACATAGGCCTAAATCTTTTTCCTTACAACTTTTCACTATAGTCACATTCCCAATCCCAAAATCAAAATTATTAATTCCTTAGTCCATAATTAACTTAATTTTTTATCCTTAAAACTCAAAAATTCAATTGTTTAATTAATCGACTTAAACCCAAACCGATATAAGGACTCAAACTTACATTAAATACTATTAAATAGTACAAATAATATCATAATTAAATCACAATACTCAAAAGTCATACTCAAAAGTGACTTTGAATATTGACAATTATTTAACTTCGAATCATATGTAAGGAAAAATATCTCAACTGAAATTCAAAGTATTAAAAACGAAATTTCAAAATTCTGTAATCAAGTTTAAGCATCACAATCATAACAAAATTATCATCTAGCAACCGAAAATAGACACTAACCGAAATAAAATGAAATATTAACAGCTAATATAAATTATTACAGCATAATTCAAAATATATAATTATTTCAGCACTCTAAAGTCTAATCCCCAGTAGTTTTCCTTCATTTCTCAATTTCCTACAAGTTAGTCTAAGCTCTCTAATCTGAAATTAGCGAAAACAAAGGCAAGAATAAGTCTAATGCATAGTAAAGCATATGTATCTTTATATGTGGACATATACTGAACAAAGCATGCTAGAATTATGACATGACCAAAATTCCGAATGGTTGATAACATTATTTTTTGATAATTATGCGAAACCCAAATATTAATGATCAATCATGCTAAAATTGTATAATAATATCAATCATGTCAAACAATGTAAATACATAAGATTATGCCAAAATCATGCTAACCTGCAAAATGATTAAGGATTGGTTATGACCTCACAAATAATGGATGAATATTAAAGTTTAGTTTACGATTGTTTTCATATAACTAAAAGCCATAAGATACTATTTATGATATTTAGGTAGGCCATCTACGTATAATTCCTATAGGTCAGACCTAACATCACTTTTCTCACCTACAAATAATAAATTTAACATTTAATTT
>JAODPA010048086.1:0-11670 GCA_025585075.1 Nepenthes mirabilis | reverse complement strand
GGGGGGGGGGGATGGGTTCTTCTGTTTCAGTTCATTGTTGAATTTCTTCAAAATAGTCCCCAAATTCTGAAAGTTTTCCGTTGTTTTATCTGAATATACGAAAAAGATGTTTATTAATTTTAAAACTTTGATTGTTAGACATTGCGTTGATGAAAGGGATTAAAGCCCTTTTTATCTAATCTTTAGTTTCTCTGAATCATAACCTCAGTTGTCTTACGCTGCAAATTATCCATTGGCGGCAGTAGCTTTGTGTATTATCACGCATTTCCTATATGGCATCAATTCAATCGAAACTTCTCGCGGTTTTTTTAGGGTTTTTTTTATCCAAATTTGTGTGAGAAATGAATTGCTTCCCCTGCTTTTCATCCCAAGGCAAGAAGTCGTCAAAGTGGATTAGCAGCGCAAGGGGGCGGCCACCTTCTCCGGCCCCTCCCAAACGGGCAAGACAACCGAGGCCTGGTAAGTGTCAATACGCATTGCCTTCAGAATGACAGGGTTACAGAGGAATTATCAACTTTATTGGATTTCCTGTTGTCGTCTTGATTCTAATATTTGTTCTAAGCATCTTTCTTCTAGCATTGATACGGTGTAAATTGTTCTCACTGCTACTACGCGTTTGAACAAAACTGTGAAAATGCTAGCCAATTAAAATGTTGAACAGCAAACAGCTGACTAGTTTTGGGGAGTTCAAACTGCAAATTCGTTGAGGATTTCAAATTACAATAATGCTCTTTTGATGTCGTCCCTTTTGATTTCTTATAGCACTTTGTATGTATCATGATCACCGTAAAAGGTGTTCATCCCTTTGGTGAAATGGTCATTCTGTGGATTCCCAGTGATATATGTCCTTTGATTCACCCTGTTGCTAGTAGCCTAAGCCAGATATTGTAATCTTCTTTTTCTAGTATGATTTCTTCGTGTCATTCCAAGAGACTGAGAACTAAAACTAACTCAACTGGAGTTGTGGGGCTTTAATGCATGGGTGGACCTGCATAGGTCCTAAGGTTGTAGTTGCTATTGGATTTGGTCATTTTCTTGCGGATAACTTAACAAACAAAAGTATCATCAGGCAGCAGAAGACGATCAACGGGAGGTTGGCTGGCTGGAAGCAAAATCCAGTTAACAGGAATGTTAACCGGCTGAGAAAGTAGAGTTCTCCTGAGTAGGTTTCTGGAAAGCAAATGAAGGAGCGCATTTACTGGAGAGGAAATCCGGAGAAGACCGGTGGTGCAAGGCAAGTTTTGTGGATGGGAAAAATGGCTGGTTAACAGGAGGTTGACCGGCTGAAGGCAAAATGCTCGGTCAATGCGTTCATCGGCTGGTTATGGTTTTGCCTAGATGCGCCATTTTGCCAGGTATGACAAAATGGCCTGTTTGCACAATTTACCGGTATGACAGAATTTACCGGTATGGAATTTCAGGTTACAATAGTTCCAGGTTTAGGACAAAATGGCCAGTTGCGTCATTTCACCCGGTTGTACCAGTTTTCCTGGATTGGAAAAAATGGCTGGTATGCCCACAATGGCTAAAGATGCGCGGGATGCACCTTGTGGCAAATTAGCTGGTCAACTCGTTGACCAGCTAAGGAGGCAAAATGGCCTAGTGAAGGTGCGATGTTGTGGTCCATAGACTAGTGTGCAGGAAAAGGTCCGCAGACTTGTGTGTTGGAAATGCCTGGGGACATGGGCTGAGTGCAGTGAAGACCCAGGACTTGGGCGCAAAAAATGCATGTGGATGCCAATTCAGAAGATTAACTGAGCATGCGTGATCTGACGGGAATATACACAATCTCTGTAGAGTGGGCGCCGTTTCTGCAGAGTACGATAATTTGTAGTGTATGGGCCGTCTGTACAGGTGGCAGGTTGTAGAGCTGCTGGTAGCAGGTGATTGTCTACGCACAGCCTGCTTATTGGGCAGATGGTTTCCACGGAAAGCAATATAAATATGCATGCTGGGCATGCAGTGAATGTGACACGGAACAAGTGAGCGCAAGTGTGAGAGCTCAAGGGCGAGTCCAGTGAGACGATACAGTTGAGGCGGTCAAGTCGCAGCAGTAAAGTCCAGGAGTGTGTGAAAAAAAATAAAAGAGAGTGGAGTGTACCACTAGTGAGAAGAATGAGAGAAGAAAAATAGAGAGTAAAAGAGCGAAAGGAGAGTTTCCTTCCTCTGGTGTTATTTTTCTTATTTTGTCTCGGATGTATAGCGGATATTCTATCTCTGGGTGTTTTGTAACCAATTTTCATATAGTGGACTTGTTGTGGATTAAATATCCCATGATTTTTTCCTTCGATTTGTGAAGGATTTTCACGTAAAACTTGTATGTTCCTCCTCTTTCTCCCTTTGTGTGTTTGTGTGCATTTCTATCTGATCAGGCTTTTGCCCCAACAAGTGGTATCAGAGACTGGTTGTGAACCGTCGGTTGGATGGGATCATCTTCAAGGAATGTGCCGTTTAAGGTGGAGCTGTTTAGTGGGCAAAAATAATTTCATCATTTGGTAAGAAATGGTGGGGAATATTTTGACCCGAAAAGGGGCGGTAAAAACTCATTGGAGAAATGAGGAGAAGTCAAAAAATATAACGAAGGAGGAGTGGCAAGACAGGAGGGATCTTGCTAATTGCACGATCAATTTATATCTTGCGGATAACACTTTTTAGGAGGTCATATGCTTGTCAAATCCGGCAAAGGTTTGAGAGAAGCTTGAGAGCCGGTATAAATCCAAGTCCTTGACAACCGGGCTACATGGGAAGAAGCAGTTCTATGGCCTGCGGTTGTTGGAACGTGGGAGCTTTGAGAAGCACTTTGACAAGTTCAATCAGATCGTGACACAGATATCGGCCATTGATGAGAAAACCAATGAGGAAGACAAAGTATTGGTATTGCTGGCATCCTTACCGGCCTCGTACGATCATATTGTCACGACATTTCTGTTTGGAAAAGACACCCTTAGATTGGATAAGGTGATAGCTTCCCTGCTTATGAATGAGTTAAGGCGGAGGGAAAGCGGTGAGACCTCAAGTTCACAGCCAAGTTTGTTTGTGGCGACCAGCAATTGGGAATGATAGAAATCAAGGGAACGTGGTGGAAGCGGCAAGTCGGAGAGGAGCAACAGTCGGACCGGGCTTCAGGAGAGGACCTGGTTTCATTATGGCAAGAAGGGTTACATAAAGCGGGACTGCCCGCAGAGGAAGTAGGAGCAGGAGGACAGAAGCGATCATGTGGAGAGACCGAATCATGCTATTGATTAGAATACTGTCGTTTTCTGCGATGGAGACCTTCTGGTTGTTTACGCAGGGGAAGCACGGAGCCTACCGTGCCAGGAGATTAGTTGGGTGATTGATAGTGGAGTTTCACATCATGTGACACCGAGAAAGTCCCACTTCACGAGTTACATACCCATTGGCTACGAGGTGTTGAAGATGGGTAACGGTGGCTCATTAAGAGTTGTTGGTATCGGAGGTGTTTGCTTGAGGACAAGGAACGGGAACAGGCTCGTACTGAAAGGCGTGCAACATGCCCCAAATTTGAGGTTAAATGTGATTTCAATCAGGAAGTTAGATGAAGAATGCTTCAAGATGGCGTTTGGTGACTGCCGGTGGAAACTTATCAAAGACGTCTCAATTATGGTAATGGGAACTAGGAGATTAGGGCGGTACCTGATTAAAGCCTGCGTTGCTAAGGAAAATATCAAGGTGACCAAAGGGGGCATTGGTCAATGTGGCAGCAGGAGGTTGCCAATGTGGAGTGCAAGGAAAAATGATACGATTGCGATGAAGGAGCTGAAGGGGAATGAGATTACTCCAGGTTCAGTGGAGCAAAGGAAGGTGTCATTCAGGCTTGTAGAGGCTAACGCTGGAGCTCCATTTGAGGCAAAACTGTCGAAAGATCGGAGATGACGGTCACCGGAAAAATAGTGAAGGTTTTCCCTACAAAGTCGTGAGGGAAAGTTTGTTGAATTTGGTCACTCCCGTATGGGTAATTCAACAAACAAAAGCGTCATCGGGTAGTAAAAGACGGTTAGCGGGAGGTTAACCGGCTGGTGGCCGGTTGCACCATATTTCCTTGATTGGGCAAAATGGCCGGTATGCCCACAACGTCTGAAGACGCGCGTGACGCACCTTGTGGCAAATTAGCCGGTCAACGGGTTGACCGGTTAAGGAGGCAAAAATGGCCTGGTGAGGGTGCGCGGTTGTAGTCTAAGGACTGGTGCGAAGGAAAATGTCCGCGGACTTGTGCGCTGGAAATGGCCGAGGATATGGACTGAGCGCAGTGAAGATCGAAAATTGGGCGCAGAAAGCGCACTGGATGCTAGCTCAGAAGATTAACTGAGCATGCGTGATCTCATGAAAATATGTGCAATCTTTGCAGAGTGGGCACCGTTTCTGCAGATTATGATGATTTGTTGTGCATTGGCCGTCTATATAGGTGGCAGGTTATAAAGTTGCAAGTGGCGTGTTGTAGAGCTGCCGGTGGTAGGTGATTGTCTATACGCAGCTTGCCTATTTGGCAGGCGGTCTCTAGGGAAAGCAGTATAAATATGCATGCTAGGCATGCGGTAAATGTGAAACAGAGCAAGTGAGCACAAGTGTGAGAGCTTAAGGGCGAGTCCAATGAGACGATACAGTTGAGGTGGTCAAGTCGTAGCAGTGAAATCCAGGAGTGTGTAAAAAAAATAAAAGAGAGTGGAGTGCACCACTAATAAGAAAGAGAAAAGAAAAACAAAGAGTAAAAGAGTGAAGTGAGGGTTTCCTTCCTCTGGTGTTGTTTTTCTTATTCTATCTCCGATGTATAACGGATACTTTATATCGGGGTATTTTGTAAGCAATTTTCATACAGTGGACTTGTTGTGGATTAAGTGTCCCATGGTTTTTCCTTTCGATTTGTGAAGAGTTTTCACGTAAAATTTATGCGTTCCTTCTTTTTCTCCCTTTGTGTGTTTGTGCACATTCTTGTCCGATCAATATTTTGCCCCAATAGTTGTTGGCATTGAACTCCAAATAATTAAGGTATATATGATAACCCATGATGCTTTGCTCCAATATTGGGTTATATAAACTACAATATATTGATTACAAGGTTGTTTTGTATGGTCCGGTGGTCATGGAGTTGTTTTAGTTTCTCAAATGCACGGGAGTAAATGTTGTGTTACTCAAGGCAAATGAGATAACAGAAGAATCGGTAGCAAAATTTTAAATTCCGGTTTGGGTTTGACTTATGGCAAAACCTCAAAATTAGTTCCAGTTCCGGTTCCACGTATAGGCAGAATTCTATGTTTAAATATGATACGACTATGACAATGTTGACAGAATAGATTAATTTTTTTTCGCACTCTATTATAAGTATTAAATACTTTGGTAAGTACTTACTTTGACAACATCTACGGAATTTAGAATATACATTGCCACAAGAGAAAAAATATTTCCAGTCAAGAACCATAAAATAAACTACACAACATAAATATTCACCAATTCACTACTTTAAAATTTATCAATGATCATAATTCATCCCTCTCAATTACTTACATAAACACAAAGATTAGCTTATACAAAATTTACTCTCTTTTTTTACAGTTAGAAGGCGCTTCCCATATTGCCTTTTATGCTGGGAAGGATTTGGGATCGAGGACAAAACGGCAAATGAGATTATAAAAATTGTGGTTTTATTTGGATATTTATACTCTTGAAAAAAAAAAGTTGAATATTATTTATGAGACGGGCAAAATGTCAGAATTTTGCTTTTGTTTTCAACGTTTCACAAAAAAATTTGTGCCGCTACTTTCTCAATCTATAAGGAGCAGTGGTTGTCTTGGTCGATTCGGAAGCGGTAGGTGGAATTTTGCTGAGTGTCAGAGAATAATCTCACCTCTATTGATGGATCCAATGAGAAAAAATATATGTACATATAATATTGCTATTCCAGAGTTGCTAATTGATTCACCAAACAAATTCTTGTTCCATATCTCTTATTCTTGTTTACCTAATTCTCCATCATCATTGGTGCTAGATCAAAAGTATCCCTCTATTTGAAGTGGTACTGGTAATGACTCTTTGCCTTTTTATTTGCTGTCTTCTTATGCTTATAATATGTCCATAATATGGTCATTTTCATAATTTTATACAATTTTACTTGTCCAACGGCTCTAATATTCACTTTTGTTTATATAAACATTTATATCTCTTCTTTACTTATGTACAGAAAATTTCAAGCCAAGAGATGTAGCAGATAGTGCAGATGGGATGGAAGCTAACATTGCTGGTTCTAACAATATTGCAGCACAAACTTTCACCTTCAGAGAGCTGGCAACTGCAACCAAGAATTTTCGTCATGAATGCCTTCTGGGTGAAGGTGGTTTCGGAAGAGTTTATAGGGGCCAATTTGCGAAAACCGGACAGGTACTTAGGACTCATCTTCCCTGCTTCAATCAAATTTGAAATGTTTTTGTTGTTGAAATAATGATCTCAGGTTGTTTGATTTTAGATTGTAGCTATCAAGCAACTTGATAGGAATGGATTGCAAGGGAACAAAGAATTTCTTGTTGAAGTCTTGATGTTGAGCCTTCTTCATCATCCAAATCTTGTGAATCTGATTGGATATTGTGCTGATGGAGATCAACGGCTATTAGTCTATGAATTTATGCCTTTGGGATCCCTTGAAGACCGTCTGTTCGGTAAATTGTTTGATAATTTTCATAGTACTATTAAAGTCCTTTCATATTTTTGCCTTTTGGGTGAACCCAATAATCAATATTAAAAGTTAGCCAGATGGACGGTGGAAACTACATTAACAAATGTAAAAGAGTGCTAGTGGTTTATGTATGCAATTGCTCCGTTTTGGCTATGTGCATGCTGGGGTAATAAATCAAACAATGAAGATAGATTTAAAAGAGTTGGAGAAGAAAATTTTGAGAGCTATTAAAGTTCTCCTACATTTTAGGTTCTTTATGAACCTACTAACTATGATTAGAAGTTAAATAAATAAATAATAAAGATTGATTATCCTTTTTTAGATGAAAATAATAAAGCCACATGGATCTAGACTTTAGTGAGTACAGTCAATTGAGCCCACTAAAAAAATTATAAATAAAAAGAACTCATACATTAATATATAAATAGTTAAATCAAAATTATTTACCAACCCACTACATACATTTATCAACCAGGATAACTCATATATCTCTTTGTTATTGGTCAATTTTTTTTTTTTTACCGTTTTGTACTTAAAATAATGATTCTTTTTTTTTTTTTTTAATTACTCTCTTAAAAGAGTGTTGAAATTATAGAATATATGGACTCCTTGGGAAAAAAATTTCTGGACTGCTACTCAATGAAGCCCATAATAATTTGAAGAAAATGGAGAAGCACCTGAAGACAAAAAAATCATTGGCTTTAAACAGAAAAGGGAAATAAAAACCAGAGAAGCAATAATTTCATTGAAGCTGAAAATTTGACGAAAATAAATTTAGAAAAAAAAATTAAAAATAAAATAATTAGAATAAGCAACCAAATTAACAACTTAACCAATTTTTCTGCCTTGGTTAAATTGCAATAAACTAGCTACTGTTTCTGCTGTTTTTTGTCATCCTCTAGATTAGATCTCCTGTGCTTCTCATGCTGCATAGGTCTATAAATTATGCCAAATAACATATTCATCACGAAATGAATTCGACTTTCAGATCTTTCGCCGCAGCAAAAGCCATTAGGTTGGTATACGAGAATGAGAATAGCTCTTGCAGCTTCAAAGGGTTTAGAATATCTGCATGACGAGGCTAACCCTCCAGTGATCTACTGTGATTTGAAGTCCTCAAACATCTTGCTTGATGATGAATTCAATGCTAAGCTCTCTGATTTCGGACTAGCCAAGCTCGGACCCATCGGCGACCGGACGCAGGTTTCTTCCCGGGTAATGGGAACGTACGGCTACTGCGCACCGGAATATCAAAGAACCGGTCATCTGACCGTGAAGTCGGATGTGTATAGCTTCGGAGTTGTCTTGTTGGAACTAATTACCGGGCGTAGAGCCATTGACACCGCAAGGCCGATTGAGGAGCAGAACCTTGTCTCTTGGGTAAGTTTTCAATTTCTCCTTTCTTTATGTAGTTTAATGGTCCATCTCGTTCTGGGAAAATATATTATTATCTGTTTAGATATTTGATAATTTTTAAGAAAAAATTAGTGTTGGTATCGGCCACAGTATGAATAAAGATATCAGTATTAATATCAATCGTAAATATATCTTTATCGATCTTGATATGGACGACTAAAATAGACTGGCTCAAAAAGGCGATTAGTTCAAGAGGAGTGCGGCCCGCTGGCTCAGAGGACGGTCAACGCCCCAATTGACCTGAGATGACCTTTAGACAGCTGGATGCGGCCAAAACCGAATGTGGCCCAGGAACCCTTTTCCACACGTAAGGGTAATTGGCCGCGATGAGGAATATCTTCCCGGATCGCGTCCTCTTCTCACAATGGAAGTCCCCAAATTAGCGCATATCTCACATTGGAAGCCCCGGTATTAGTAGCGTGAGGCCTCTCCGTGGAAAAGAAAGGAATCCTTCCGTCTGGTCATTATTGCCTTAAATGGCACCGGCATCTTCTCAACGGATGGAAAGGATTCCCTCAGACAGTTGACAATTAGCCTTGTCGCCTAAAGAAAGGTGGTGAGGTCGGATAGTTATAAAAGGCCCTAGAGATACACTTCGGGGACACGCTCTCTCCAGTGCTCAAACTAATACTAGCAATCCAATTTTTGAACTAATCAAGCGCTATTTTCTTTCCCACTGCTCGCTATCCGCGAACCCAGTGGCTAGAAAAGTAGCTTTCCATGAGCGCGCCACCAAAAGCCGCTCTCCACGAGTGCATTACAACCAAAAGCCGCTTTATGCCGAGTGCACCTCCGAGTCAGACTCATAAATTCTCTTCCCTGCATTATTTCTAGTATATTCCGTTTTTACATTCTTCATTTTGGAAGAAAGATTTTTAACTTGAACGTCGGAGAATAAATCGGAAAGTGAATCCTATCATTTTCCCCTGAATTCTTATTTTTTATTGTGGCTTGCAAGATCTAAACCACGCAACACGGAGACTAGTTCCTACGTCAGCACAAACCCGTGAATCAGTTGAATCCGAATCCGTCAAAGACCCGAGACGCATTAGATCTTATTAGGTGATACGTATTAGTATTAAATATGTTAAGTATATTTGTTTTAGGCAAATTATAACCTGACCGATAAGTATCAGTCGATATATTAAAAAAACGAATATATTGGCTGATATATCATAACTGTTGAGTAAAATATCGACCGATATATAATATATTGATATTAAGCCATTAATACACATAAAAGTCGGCGACTTTTGATATTTTCTTTCTAAAACTGGAAAATGACTTCATAGTGACTTTGAAATTGGATAGTCATTTTTGGAAGTAACTTGTTTTGGTTTTGTTGCCCCAATCTGCTTTCATTGATTCAATTTTCGGAATATGAATCTCTTCTAGCTGTTGTATTTGAAAACGAGATGAATTATGATTCCCTGCATATGCTAAAGCTTCATGCCAAATATCAGTATCACTTGCTCAATTACTTGACAAAATCGTGATCTATGGTCATATCAGTTATATGTCTATTGATATTTTAAATATCGGTTGATTCACTCGGCACTTTCTAATGTATCATCCGGCATTTCCCGCTCGGGTTTTGATTTGTAAAATATTTCTGTGTCAGATATTATATCTCCCACTACAATTAAAATCAATGCTGATTCACACTTGTTCGGAAACTCTATCTTATGCTTTTTGCCCTCTTACCTCTCGAAACAGGCTAACCCGGTATTCAAGGCGCCTAAGAGGTTTCCCGAACTGGTCGATCCGCATCTTGGCAGGGATTTTCCAGTGAAAGGTTTGAACCAAGCAGTAGCCATTGCCGCGATGTGCCTGCAGGAAGAAGAAACGGCACGCCCCTTCATGAGCGATGTAGTCACTGCCCTTAGCTTCCTTTCAAACGCACCCGAAGGTTGCATTGCTTCTCATGTCCCTTCCGAGCCCTCTTTCCCCCACATTGACCGATCGATGTGTGTCGATGGATGTCGGGCCGATGAAGATAGCATTTGTAGACGCCAACAGGCCGTCGCCGAAGCCATTGAGTGGGGATTCACTACGAGGCGCAATGACCAGTCGCGAGATGCGAGCAGCTCCTCCTTGTAGAAGGTTGACATGCTATTTTCTTTTCTCATTCGGATTGATCTCCCTTGATGAAATGGGATTATCATTTGCCCCGAAAAAATGAGATTATCATTAGATAAAATATCGGTTGATATATAATAGTATAAGATCATTTGATATTGTAATAAAGTTACAATATATTACCGTATCGATGATATATCGATTGATATTTTTTTGTTAAGTTATAATTATAAAAAAAATTTTATATACTTTTTAATATATTTGATAGCAATATTTTTATTTATGGCTTGACATATGAAGTAAATTGATGTGTATCTGGATCCGACTTCGAACAGTTTCGGATTCGGGTAGTTGATTTGATCCGGCTCCATTCGCTGAATCTGAATCTTGCATACCACTACGGAAAATGATAGGTTAGGTGCCGGCGGGAGGTTGTCCCACCGAAAATATTCCGACGTTCAAGTCAGTAATAAGCCTACAAACTTGGGTAGGTGAACTGGTAAGCAAAAGAGAGAGAGAGAGAATGAGTTTGTCGGGAGTGTCGGCCTATAGAAGCAGAGATGATCACATGGCTTGTTGAGAGTGTGAATTCCAACTCGTTGTTTACGGAGAACCAGTGGAAGCTGTGTCTCGAAAGCGTGGAAGCTTTGGAGAACGGTTTTCAGAGAGCGGGGGAAGACTCTACAATCTGGAGGCTTAGAGTGGGATTGAAAGGTGAACGCTTTAGAGAGAGAGAGAGTTTTGCTCAAGCACTGTATGCGTTCGTAGCTTAGATTGTATCAAAGAGTCTCAGTCGTCTTAGAAAGCGTGTGTTCTCTTAAAAGCATGTTCTTAAAGCGTGTCCTTTTCAGAGTGGAGACTCTAGATTTATATAGATGGTAAGGAGAGCCACCTTTCTTGGCCTGGCGCTTGGCGGCCTTCTCTGAGTTGGTGGGCGTGATTTGATGGATCGTTTCCCTTCTGAACAGTGTAATGGATCTCCAGATTATCTGCTTTCATTTCATGTTTTTGTGACCGTTAGACTCCGTTGTTGGCGTTGAATCCGTTGCTGCCTTTTTTAGAGGAGATCAGCTTTTAGGAAAGCGTGTAATCATGGAAATGGTCGTTGTTTTTCGTGTACGAGATCGCCTGTCAAATTGGGTCTGGCTCGTATTAGGTTTACTATCTTTCACGGCATGCTGCTACAATACTTCCGGTTAACAGAAATGTTGACCGTTTTGAAGGAGCGTTCTTGGCCGTTTGTTATGTGCCGGGTGGTCAACGCTAACGCGTTGACCATCTAACATGCATTGAGCCTTTTTGAATTTTACACCGCTTTCTTATTGGGCCTACTAGCTATGGGCATACCCATCATAAATGAAGGGTTAAATGCATGGAAATTTATCCTAATGGAGCATCATGCAACACTACTGAAGCCATGTACCACTGGGTGCATTAAAAATGGGTATGATCTAGCCACTCTTAATCATATTCAATATATATTTTAATAAGAT
>JAODPA010048075.1:0-11671 GCA_025585075.1 Nepenthes mirabilis | reverse complement strand
ATTCTACACATTTCAACAAACGATGAGGAATTAGAAAAAATGGTGGGACTCACTCCTCGATTTATCCTCCAACACTTAAATCGGTAATCGGCCTCCCAAAAATAATAAGGTAAAAACAAAAAAATACTGAAATGAATGCTAGGTGTGGGATTTGTGAATAAGGATCGAAGGTACACTCGTGGTCAGTGGCTTTTGGTTGTGGAGTGCTCGTAGTGAACGGTTTTTCTGAGTACTGATTTCGCAGGGAACTAGTAGTAGAAAAGAAGGCAAAGTGATTGGATACTTGAGAGTTGGAGAGCTTTTGCAAGTTTGTGTTTGCAAGAGAGTGTATCCATTGTGTGAGTCTCCATGACCTCTTATAACCGTGGGCCTCTACCACCTTCCTTAGGTGGTGAGACGAGATGCCTGCTTTCTGAAAGGATCGTTTCCTTTCCTCGTGTGGATGCAGGTGCCATTCTTAGTTGCAACGGCCAGATAGCATGGTTCCTTTTCTTCTGCAGAGATGTCACGTGCAATGACCGTTGGGCTACCCCACTACAACCGTCTTCATCACTAGCCCCCTATACCGATGGTCTGGATTTTTGGCCTCGCGTATATTCATGATGAGATGTAACTGGTCATGTTGTCTCCTCATATCTATCCCAGATTCTCCTTTTCACTGTTATCAGCGTGATTCTCTTGCTTTTCGATTCTCTACAGATTCGTCAGTACTGTTTTCTTTTGGCATTTAGTGCTCTCGCCTGCTTCCCCATGCACTATAAATTGGGGGCTTTTGATGTTCCTCAGCATTGTCTTTATCATTGCTTCCCCACGGTAGTTATTTTTGGCTTTTTGTCTTTAGTTGCCATGCATATTTCACTGTTTTTATTTTGCACTCCGTAATGGAGGTTGACCGGATCCATTAACCATATCACTTGATTCCAAAAAGTGGGACACAGCTGAAATGACTGTCGACTGGATTCATTGACTGTAACGCTTGAATTCGAAGAACAGAATGGAGATGAATGTTGATCGAATTTGTTGACCGTAACGTTCGAATCTAGAGAACAGAGCGGAGATAAATGTTAATCGGATTCGTTGACCGTAACACTTGAATTAGGATAATAGAGATGAATGTTAACGAAGCAAAGATGAATACTGATCGGATTCATTGACCATAACATTTGAATCCAGAGAACGGAGTGGAGATGGATGTTAAGCAGATTCGTTAACCATAATACTTGAACCTGGAGAATGGAGTGGAGATGAATGTTGACCGGATTCGAATATCATAATGCTTAAATCCAAAGAATATGGGGGGTTGTCTTCGACGCATTATTTTATTCTGTCGCCGGATGAGTAATCGAAGAGTTGTAGAGCCGTTTGGGGACTCCCACCTCTCTAAGCGACTTGTTGCTTTTTGCCACGTGTAGTCGCGTAGGACGGTTGTAATTCCGACAATTAATATGCCAGAAGATACGACTTGATTACGCCTTCTCTGGAATTAACACGGTTGTAATCCCGATAATGGAGTGGAGATGGATGTTACCAGATTCGGAGATCATAACGGTTAAATCCAGAGAATATGGGGGTTGTCTTCGACGCATTATTTTAATCTATCGCCGGATGAGTAATCGAAGAGTTGCAGAGCTGTTTGGGGACTCCCACCTCTCTAAGCGACCCGTTGCTTTTGGCCACGTGTAGTCGCGTAGGAAGGTTGTAATCCCAACAATTAATATGCTAGAAAATACGACTTGATTGCGCCTTCTCTGGAATTGACACGTGTCCATTATGATTGCTATACCTTTTTGATGCGCTGCTTCACTTTGCGGTAGCGTCCTTTATAAAAATGACATCGCAATTCAAGTCGTCCTCCTCCTTCATCGCATGCCAACTCCTCAAGTCTTCTTCTTCCTTTGTCATTCTACTTTCATGGCACCCTCGTTAACGAAATTTCCTCCATTCTTGACTCTGGTGATGTTAAGGCACTCTGTGCAGTATAACATCCCGAGCTCCATTGTGTTCTAGGTTCCAAGGAGGCTTGACAGGGCATGCTCTCCGCCTAAGGAACACATTGCTATTTACGAGACTCACTTGCGGAGTGGGTTTTTTCTTTCTGACCCGGAGGACCTTCTCCGCATCTTCATAGCATTTAGTGTCCCCATCGCATGACTCCACGTGAATGCTATACACTACCTATGCTCACTTTGCATCATCCGTCACCATTATTCATGGCTATTGTTCGTGGAGACTGTGAGGGTTACTTTCTAATTTACCCATAGTGGAGACTAGATTTCGCTCTCTATTAGGGAGCTACGCATCAGTGGCGTAATCTATGAGTCAGTGAAGAACTGAAAGGACTAGTTCTTCTATGCAAGACTCTCTGACAGTTGGCCTTCGTCCAGAGAATGGGGCAACGTTCCTGAGGTCTTCACCGAGAAGCCCTTTAAAGTAGAGGTGGAAGCCATGGAGCCTCTGTTGTAGTTGGTGCAGGAGCACCTTCATGAGTTTAGGATGGACCACTTGGTGTCCCGCGAGGAGGCCAAGCGAGCTCATTGGGGACCTCCTTCGCCGATCCAGAAGCCCAAAGCTCCATCACCAGTGCCATCGTAGCCCAAGAGGAAGGCCGGGGCTCTTGTCATTGGTGATCCTCCTAGCAGCCCTAAAAGGAAGCGAGCTACTCCCGTTTTGCCTTCCTCTTCGTCCTCCACCGAGCCTGATTATTGCATGGCTGGATGACTGGCTGGCATTAGAGAACATTTTGTGGTGGAGACCCTCGTTAGCCTTTTCGATTTGGGAGTCGTAGAGGAAGCTGCCACAAGAGAAGTTGGTGTCGAGCCACCATTCCTAGGCAATTTTGTGGCGCCATCCGTGCCGGTGGAGTTGGCACCTGATGCTGGAGGGTTGGAGGAGCCAACCATTGAGCTGCCTATGGAGCTGATGGATGTTGGTGACGTCAGGCCCGCCGTTGCTCTGCTTCCTGCGGCGATGGGTGTCATAGAAGCCACTCCAGTGGAGGTTCTTGCTAAGGGAGCTGGAGTTGTAGCGGGAGCCATGATCACTACAGTGTTGGCTCATGTAGCCACGACACTTAGTCTCCCGGTTGGCCCATCAAAGGACCTACCACAGCATAGCCCTGAGTTACAGGAGCTAGTCGAAAAAACGAAGCGCAAGTTTTTGACGGTAAACTTTCGTGGGAAACTTCCTCTTTTTTGTTTACTCTGTCGACTTGGTTTGAATTATCTTTGTTCTTGCTTCTTTTGGACTGTAGGACCAGAGGATAGTTGGAGCGGTGCTGCAGGGCTTGCGCTAGCAGGTGGAGATGATTGAAGAACGGGAGGAGGAACTTCTCTAGTTGACGGAGCTACTGAGTCACTCAAACTCCATTGACGCCTAAGCCCAAAAATATTGGGAGGAGAACGCTGCCCTCAAATCTGAATTAGCTAAGCTTAAAAAGAGATTGGGGTGCTTGGAAGCTCGGGCCACCAAAGCGAAGCGGCAGGTCGGCAAACTTCGGGTGAAGGTCGCCACACTTAAATCTAAGATGTCAGTCCGCCTGCGTCCGAAGGAGGTGAGCCCATTGTTGAAAACCAGAATCTGGGAAGGCGTCAACCTCTATAGGTAGATTGTCTCCCTGGTGTCACCTGACTTCCCGTTGGCATTCTCGACCCAATGAACAGCACGCCTTTGGAGTGCGAGGACTTGGTCGATTACTCCCAAGCCGGAGGAGAGCCTTCCTCTCACCCTCCTAGTGGACCCGCGCCTTAGTTTGAACTTTTGTATTTTGTGTTTTCCTTCCATGTAATCGCTGTTCTACATTGAGCCTTATTAATGGAAAAGAGTTTGTTCCATCGATGCGTCAATTTCCATGTCTTTGCCAAACTTTCCTCTTTTTTTCTCCTTTATTTACTTTGCATCGGCCGCTTAGATGACTTGTTGTGCATTCATGGTTTTGTCGGTCATATCAAAACTTTGACTGTCGCAGACTGACGACTTGATGACGCGTTGCGACATTTGTCCCCACATACTGTAGGCGGGTTCAATCAGGTAAAGTCACATATCGCCTTACACAGAAGTGACGCAACACCTCGAATTTTGTTGCAATGCCATTTTTGGCAAAAAATTTTGCCTATATAATTGCGGCACCTCCTATAGTTGAATTCATTACTTTCCTTCATAGTTGAATTTTGCCTATATAATTGCTTTCACAGTTCCTCCTATAATTGCGGCACCTCGAATTTTCTTGTATACGAGCATACTCTTTATTAGCTGGATCATGTTTTTGTATCAAATGGCGGTGCCCAAGTCATTAGTCTGGGCGTCCTACACTTTGTTGGAGCGTGTGTTCTCATATATTTTGCCCCGATTTATCGACCATCGTAGACTCACTACGATATCTCCTGCGAGAGGAGGTCGCCGCACGCGTGCCGTGTAATCCTCCTAAGGTTTTGTGTTCGACTGTGAATGGGCTGCTTGGGATGGAACCAAGGTTTAATTTGGTCACTTATGGCCCGCCTGATATGGAACCAAAGTTTAATTCAACCGCCTATGGGCTGCTTGGTATGGGATCAAGGTTTAATTCGACCGCTTATGGGCCACTTGGTATGGTACCAAGGTTTAGGCGGAAGGGAGTGAAGACCCGCCTAATTTAGGGGCAGTCTAGGTCCTCTATTTTCATGCAACCTACACGGAAGCATACATATGGGAAACAAAGAGTATAACAACATGAAAAAAGAGAAGATATTTTATTAATAAATGTATGTTATTATAAGCAAACTTGGGATCACACACATGACATACCTACGCTTAGTGTGGCCTTTTACTGAAAATAACACATTAGGTGGACAGCATTCCACGTCCACGGAACCAACTTACCGTTCTTGGTCTGAATCTTGTATGCTCCATTCCGCAGAATGGCTAAGACAAGGAATGAGCCATCCCAATTCGAGGAGAGCTTGTTTCTATTAACTATCTTGCCCATGGCCTCTATGCTTCGCAAGACAAGGTATCCAATTTCGAATTACCGCGCTTTTACTTTCTTATTATAAAAATAGGCGATTCGCTGTTGGTAGGCGACCATATGCATTTTGACTGCGTCGCGGGCCTCCTCTAGCAGGTCTAAGTGCTTCCTAATTTTTTGGATGTTGGCTAGTGGGTCAAAGGCTTCGATTCGGAGACTTGGGAGCCCGATCTTGACTGAGATCACAACCTCAGTCCTGTAGTAGAGACTGAAAGGTGTCTCATGAGTTAGTTCCTTGAGAGTTGTCTGGTATGACCATAACACGGAGGGCAAATCATCAACCTAGGAGCCCCTTGCATCCTCCAATTTGGTTTTTAGACTGTGCAACAGCGTTTGGTTAGTAACCTCTATCTGCCCGTTTAATTGGGGTACGCTATCGAAGTGTAGACTAATTTAATGTCCAAATTTGTGTAATACTTGGTGAAGCGATTGTCCAAGAATTGGATTCTGATGTCGATCACAATGGCCTCAGAAATACTAAATCTGTTGACTATACTCTGTCAGATGAATTTCGTGGTCTTATGCTCAGTGATTTTGGCCAATGGGGTAGCCTCAACTCATTTGGTAAAGTAGTCAATGCCCATAATGATGAACTTTCTTTGACCAATTGCAATGGGAAATGGGCTGAAAATTTCGAGTCCTCATTGTGTGAATGGCCAAGGTACCTAAAGGGCTCTCAGCTCTGTGAGCGGTTGGTGGTAAAAATTGCCATGGAGTTGACAATTATCATACCTCTTCACAAATTTTAAGGCGTCCTTCATTGTTGACCAGTAGTATCCTTGGCACATCACCTGGAAAGCTAAGTTTTTGCTGCCAATATGCAACCCGCAGATCCCAAGGTGGACCTCACCTAATGCGTAATAGACCTCCTCAGGAGTAAGGCACTAGAGGTACAAAGTCGAGTATTATCGGTGACATAGTTTCCCACCAACTATAGTGTACCAGCCGACCGTCTTTTTTATCCGCTTGGCTTCATTTGGGTTCTCTGGCAGGGAACTGTCTGCAAGGTACCTCCAGTAAGGTGACATCCAGTTCTCGACGCCGAAAACCTGCATCACTTCTTGTTTCCCTACGTTGGGAGTGCTTAAGACCTCTCAAATGTCCTTCAAATACTGTTCTAGATTTTCGGCCACCATCGCCCTTATAAGCTGGTTGGCCTTCCAGTTTTCAGTCCTGGGGACGTGGACCAGGTTGAGCTTATCAAACCTTTGGATCACACTTTTTGCCTAAGCCAAGTATTTGGCCAAGCGAGGACTGCATGCCTCAAAACTCCCGCAGATCTGGTTGATAACTAGTTCCGAGTCGCTATAGATAGTCCAATGCTTAACTAAACACTCCTTAGCGAGTCGCAATTCTACTAGTAGTGCTTTGTATTCATCGACATCATTGGTGGCCGAAAAATCGAGCTTCAGTGAGTATTTCACTTCGAACCTGTCCAAGATCCTTATAACCACTCTAGCCCACTGCCCGAGTTGGTCGACGAGTCATCCATGTGGAGGACCCAATATGGCGCTTTGGTGTGATGGTCCGTGTCGTGAGCACAATCCACGTTGATGATTGGGGTCGTAATTTTGATGATAAAGTCGGCCAGCGTCTGCCCTTGATTACCGGCTTGGATTGAAATTCAATGTCAAATTCTCTCAATTCGATGGCCCACTTCACTAGTTGTTCAGAGACATCGTGCTTCTTCGGGATGCCCTTCAATGGCTAGTCAGTTAGGATGACTATTCGATGGTCCTGAAAGTAGGGCCTCAACTTTCTGGCTAAAAAGACAAGCATCAAAGTGAGCTTCTCGGCGTTTGGGTAGCGAGTCTCGGCGCCATTCAACATTTTGCTCAAGTAGTAGACCGGCCACTGCGTGCCAGAATCCTGGCATATCACATCAAAGCTCAAAGCTGTCTCTGATACTACCGAGAAGAGATACAGCTCCTCCCCTTTTTTGGGTGACGTTAGCAGTGGTGGATTGGGCAACAACTGTTTCAATTCGTCGAAAGCAGTCTGATATTCTGTTGTCTACTGGAATCCATTTACTTTTGTCCCCCTCAAAGCCTTGAAGAATGGAAGGTTCTTGTCACCGAACTCGGTCAAGAAACGGGAGAGTGCTGCCAGTCTCCCAGTCAGCCTCTGGACATCCTTGATACTTCGTGGTGAAACCATGTTTGTGAGGGCTTTGATCTTCTCCAGATTTTCCTTGACCCCTCATTAAGAGATGATGAAAACCAAGAAGTTTTCGGAGGATGCTTCAAAAATACACTTCGAGGGGTTCAGCTTTATGTGGTGTGCACGGAGTACCTCGAAGGTTTCACCTAGATTGCGAATATGGTCGTCAGTGGTCTTACTCTTAACGAGCATATCATCTATATACACCTCCATATTACGGCTGATCTGCTTCGCGAACATTTTGTTCATGAGCCTTTGGTATGTAGCGCCTCCATTTTGAAACTGGAAGACATGACTTTGTAGCAATAGATCCCCTGATTGGTCATGAACAAAGTGTGCTCCTCATTCTCTGGGCTCATCCAGATTTGGTTGTAGCCTGAGTACGCATCCATGAAACTCAGCAGCTCATGCACAGAAGTGGAGTCCATCAACAAGTCGATCTTAGGCTATGGGAAGCTATCATTTAGGTAGGCTTTGTTGACGTCGGTAAAATTGCCGTACATCTACCACTTCCCATTATTCTTCTTAATTAGGACCACATTGGAGAGAAAGTCCGGGTATTGGACCTCCTTGATAAACTCGACATCCAATAATTTCTTCACTTTCTCTCAAATGGTTATAAGCTTCTTAACGGAGTAATTTCTCCGCTTAATAGGTTTACGATCGAGATCAAGACCTAACTTGTGGACCATTACTCTATCAGAAATCCCAGGCATGTCGGTGGGTGTCCATGTGAAGACATCTACATTACGCCTTAAGAAGCTAATCAGTTCATCATGCAGGGGTTCGACGAGCGAGCCCTTATCTGTACGCACTAATACAGATTATCCAAATCTAGAGGTACGAGGTCGGTGGATACAAGCTTATTGACGGAGTGGTTTCTCCGCTTCTGTCTGATAGGTTTACAGTCGGGATCAAGAGCTAACTTGTGGACCATTACTCTATCAAGAATCCCAGGCATGTCGGTGGGTGTCCATGCGAAGACATCTACATTACGCCTTAAGAAGCTAATCAGTTCATCATGCAGGGGTTTGATGAGCAAGCCCCCTATATGTACGCACTAATACAGATTATCTACATCCAGAGATATGAGGCCGGTGGCTTCACTAGACTGTACCTGCTGCAGGGTCACTTTGTCTGGATGGTCCAACTCTTCAGCTGGCCTTTGCCACTGCTTGGTGCTACGTAGGACATATAGCACGTCCGTCCGGTTACTTGGTCACCCAACACTTCGTCAATACCGTATGTATTGGGAATTTCATTTTTAAGTGAGGTATTGACATAATGGCCCTAAATGCTACCAGGCATGGCCGGCCAAGTATGACATTGCATACAAAGGCCAGGTTGACGACTAGGATGGTGAGTGTATGGCTCGCTATTCTGGGGTACATGCTTAGGGTGACCTCTAGCTATATCGTCCCTTGGACGGCCACTGGCTCATTATCTAGCCCATGTTGCGGCCCTTCGGCCAATTTAAATTGACTCTTTTTAAGTTCTAGTTTAAAATACGCACCGAGGTAGAGCAAGTCTCTTGAACTTTCATAATCAATAAAGACTCGTTTCAACTGGTAATCTATAGTACCATCTGAAATAAACGTAAACACAACCAGGGGATCACTATAAGGGGAGATTACATGTCATATCGTTGTTACTAAAACTAATAATATCTACCCTCTACGTCTTGCGCCTATCTTGCTTCTCCTAGTGATCCATATAGTGGGCCTTAGGAGGCCTTGTGGTTAACATGTTGACCACCCCGGCTGTGACCCGGCTCCGCGGTTGAGACGAATCGAACCTATCTCCGCTTGAAGTTTCGAAACTCTGCCCAGGGTTCCTCAATAATTTAGTGAGGTGGCCCCGACAAATCATCTCTTCAATCTCCCATTATAGTGTTCGGCAGTCTTACATACTGTGACTCGGAGATCGATGGAAGTCGCGATACTTTGATGGATCTTCTCCCTCCAAGTTATTTATCGGTTTTGGCCACTTGATAAAATTTTCTTCCCAAATCTACATCAGGACATTGGCCCGAGTGTCATTCAACAGAATCAGATTTATGGGCCTAAACTCCTTACAAGTGGGTGGCTCGGCCCTTGGCAGCTTCCACCAGTGTAAAAGTCGCCCGATCCCAATGTAAAAATGAAGCTGCTGAGCTTCACTTTTTTAGTAAGCTTTGGTATTCTCCGGGCTTCTATGGTGAGCCGCTATAGGAACTTTTTCAAGTTCTCACTTGGCTTTTGCTTCACATGGGCAAGGTGCCACGGCTGCTTCTCCTAATGGCGACTGGAAGTGTACTAGGCTAGAAAGCTGTCCGCGAGGTCCCAGAAGCTTCGGATCAAATTTATCGGGAGCCAATAAAACCAAATCCTGACATCTTCCTTCAAAGTGAGAGAGAAGCACTAGTACATTGAAGCTTCCTTTAGGCCCTAGAAGCTCAGTAGGGTGCGGAAGTGATGTAAGTGATCCATAGGATCGGTGCTCCTATCGTAAGGCTCTAGGGCTGGCATCTTGAACTTTGGCAATAGTAGCTATGTCCGTATCTCCATGGTGAATGGAGATCTCTTCAAATTGGCCTCGTGTTTGCTGGTTTCATCTTTGAACACAAGGTCCCATATTTTCTGCACTTTCTCCTCCACTCGTATGGAGATTGCAGACCTTTTAGAGTTGAGGTAAGTCCTCAACTCTGTGTGCCCGGTTGTGCGGAGAGGTGCTGGTCAGCTGCTGCCACTCATTGGCCGGTGACATGAGAGGCTCCTTCTTGCACTGGAGGGCTGTGCTCATCACGAAAATGTTTGGAATTTCTTCTCTCGGGGATCTCCTCAAGAGTCCCTCGGCTTAATTGCCCCTCAAGCTTTGAATGGCTTTGGATGTTGGAAGCCATCAGGATGTGTGAGTTGCCCAGCCTGGGGGCCTTCTTGGTTAGCTTCTTATTCCTCTGGCCTCCCTGCCTGGAGGTTGGCGTGTGGGATGAGAAGCAGTGAGCCCACTGCTTCTGGTTATCCTAGCGCGTGTAGAGCATTTAAAGTATTGCGATATTTTGTTCATCTACTCCACCGTCGCCAGGGAGATCGGAGCAGGTTGTTTCCCGGTCCGACTACAAGCGGAGTGGTCGTTGTTGGGGGAGGTGACTTCTTTTGCGAGAATGCTAGTATGTGCCCTTATGTTCACCATATTAATAGATGATGGTTATTCTAGAAAAGTAGTTGATTGGCCTTTCATTAGCATTCCCACAGATGGCGCCAATGATGCGTCTTCGATCCAGACTTTGAATGGATTCGAGTTCAATTGCTCTTTCGATCCGATCACCATCTTGTATGTCTGGGATCCTATACATCACAACAAACAATGATAAATTAGAGAAAAATGGTAAGACTCGCTCCCCGATTTATCCTCCGATATTCAAATCAGTAATCGGCCTTCTAAGAATATGAAGGTAAAAATAGAGGGTGCTAAAATGAACGCTGGGTGTGGGATTTGTAAATGAGAATCGGAGGTGCACTCGTGGTGAGTGGCTTTTGGTTGTGGTGTGCTCATAGTGAGTGGTCTCTCCGGTTACTGAGTTCGCAGGGAACTTGTAGCAAAAAAGAAGGCAGAGTCGTTGGATACTTGAGAGTTAGAGAGCTTTTGCTAGTTTGAGTATGCAAGAGAGCATGTCCATAGAGTGAGACTCTATGGCCTTTCATAGCCATGGGCCTCTACAGCCTTCTTTAGATGGCGGAGCGGGATACTTGCCTTCTGAGAGGATCGTTTCCTTTCATCATGTGAATGTAGGTACCTCTCTTGGCTGCTACAGTCAGGAAGGAGGATTCCCTTCCTTTTGTAGAGATGTCGCGCACAGTGACCATGGAGGCTACCTCTGCGAGTCGCGCACTAACTTGAGAGCTTTCCTTTCTGGATGTGCTCTGATTTTGGGAGATTTTCGTTATAGAAAAGATTACCATCTTTGGACTTGCGAAGAATTGGGACAGATGACTGTTGGACACGGAAAGGGTGCGTGGGCCGATTTCGATCTAGGCCGCGCTTGTTTTGGGTTGCATTCGGCCTGCTTGGGATGCTTCTCCAGTCAATGGTAGCGTTGACCGTCCCACAGGCAAATGGGCAGTTATAAATTCCGAGCTATTTATCATTTTGGGCTGACCCACTACTGTCGTCCTCATCATATTCCATGAATCCAATGGTGTAGCTATCAAACGAGAGAGCCGACCCTTTTAGAAGATGGGTTGCCCTCAATCTGTCAACCATTCAATTTTTAATTGGATGATTGACAATTTTGATTTTTTTAAAAAAATTTAAAAGCTATTGACCGTTCAATTAAAATCGAACAATTGATAAAAAGAAGAGTCGAGTAGAACCCTCTTCTGAAAGAGCCGGCCCCCTACCCTTGTGTTGCGATACCCTTATCCGTCACAACGCCACCTATTGTCCTCTTGTTCAATAGATAAGAGAAAATCAATGGGTATTATTCAGGTTTTAAAAATAACTATCCAAATAGTTTTTTAATGTTGTATATTA
>JAODPA010048064.1:0-11671 GCA_025585075.1 Nepenthes mirabilis | reverse complement strand
TTTTTTTTAATATAATTATCACCTCGTAACTTCCACAATTCCTCTCGCCCACACATTTACTTTCTCTGCGTTCTCAAATTTCCGTGAAACCCTCTTCTCGACTGCGCAATGCTGTTGATCGATTCAACCATGAGTGTCCAATTCCGCTCATCTACTGCCATAGCTCGTACTCACTCTCTGCTCTCTCCACCTCCTTTTATCATATCATATATCTTTGATTTTTTTGGTTACCATACATTCACTATCCACGCATTCTGTTATCCTCCCCTCGCAATCCCGTTATTCTCGAAATGATGTTATTCTCTCTCGCTCTCTCGTTGTTATTAAATTTTTATGCCTAACTGCTGCATATTTTTGAACTGATTTCAGAATGTCGTCAGTTTTGGAGTTCCGAGGACGGAGGCGCAGCTAATGTTATCTTACCATGGTACTAATTACCGAACGATTTTGATGACGCAGCATATTTATCCATTAATTTGTTCACATTGATAATATGTCTCGTAGGTCCCTTTAACCAATAAAATTGCAGATAACTAATCCAAATAATAGTGAACTGTCCATAGTACTGTGTCTATCATTAGTGAATTTATTATGTGCAATTAACTCTGGCTGGTCTCTGAGAAAATCGGAGATGAAAGCCTAGGAATTTAAAATTTTGAAGTTGTTTGATGACTAAATTGTCAGTCACAAACTTGGCATACATTGCATAGAAGAAGAAAGTTTTATTGGGTGGCTTGCGTTAACAGTACAAAATTATCATATTCAAGAAAGCTTAGACGGAAGAAATCTGACATAGAACAACATTTCTAGACCTTTTTGATGTGTGTCGCTCCTAGCCAAGTTTTGATGTGATTTTCATTCATGCTGATCTTTCACTGTGAAATGTTCGTGCATTTTCTGGGCAATGTGCTGAAGGTTTAGTGACTTAATCTCAACGATGCATATTTAACCTCGCAAGTGAATGATGATTCGATATAATTTGTCCATTAAATTGGATATTGTATTTACAGGGAGTTGATTTTTCATGTAAAATTAATTTTATAACTATTTCATATATAAAAATAATGAAATAAAATTAAAACGTTAAAGTAATACGGAAGAGTGGGTGGCTGTAACAACTGCAATACAACCATGAAATGATTCACAGTTATTTTTCGGAACTTCAAAAAAAAAATCAACTTCACTCTTTTTTTTTTTGGTCCTTTGTTCAACTTCCTGAATTGTCAAAATAAAGCATACTTCAATCAATTTATATACTTTTATCAAAAAATTCTTCTTTTAATGTTAAAACCTGCACAATAAAAATATATAATTTAATTATGGAAATTAAATAAAAATTGTTAGAAAATCACAACGAATAAGTGGGGATAAAAATACAATAACGAGTGTTTATTGCTTAGTATTTAGCATTTCTGATAAATTGTCTTGGCTTCTAATGTGGAACAAAAATATTTATTACCTTAATCCAGTCCTATGGTTAATTATGAATGTTACATGTCATGACCAGTAAATTATTGTGCAGTAATAAAACCAACAGGTTGAGGAGGAAATATGACAATTCTTTCATGAGAAGAAAGTGTGTTTTACAAAGAATGATTCAAGCACATGGGAAGTATTTAGGCTCAGGCTCAGATCAAATAGGGGATAACGGGAAGAGTAGTTACCATCCATTTGAAGATATTATTGGCACAGAAGGTGCAGGATCAGAAGAACCTCGGTTGACAGCTGCAGAAACTAGTAGGACCATTATTGAGGTATCGCTCATATTTTACTTGACATTTTATAATATACAAATTCGAGGATGTTCATATTGTGGAAGATGACTTCTTGTAGTGAAATCCTATTTCATGTTTTTTCTAGCTGAAGTTACTGAAATTCATATTTTCTGAGATTTTGTTTCCAAGAGTGTGCAAATCGGAGTCCCTAAGATACAGTTTAATGGTGTGAGCTTGAGATCTCAAGTAGATGTTTGGGTTCAAATCTTGTCGTGAGGGGGCTGTCTATGGGATGGAGGAAAGTTTATTTTCATTGTTTAGCCCAAGAGCTGGTGGACCTCCTGAGTCCATAATGGATCAAAAAATGGCAGAAAACAACGTACAAATAAGAGTTCCTTTTTTTCTTCTCTTTTGTGGCCACCGAGGGGAGGTGTAATGGAAAACAAACAAACCGTTGTTAGTGGAAAATTGACCTAATTGGAAGCAAAAAGGGTTGTTTCATCCACTTTTTAATTGCAATCCTATGTTTATTGGCATCATTAACTGTGTTATTCAGTTTTACTGGTGGGAAATATTTATTTATTTGATATTGTTGGCCGTGCAAGTTACGAGTGTTGGTTAATGATAAGAAAAATGCACATATACCCAAAGCATACTTGGGGGTACAAGTCCTATTACTAAGTACACTAGGCATTCCTACTGTAACCTTAGCTTATCTAATTCAAATAAAATCTAGAAAAAAGTGACAAAGATTTGCTGTCCATTGCTTTACATTAGCATTAGGCATAGTACTGCAAATCATAAGTACATCAGTACTTAATAGCTTTATTAATGGCAACATTACTGGAGGACTTGCTTTAAAATAGCATCCAACACCGCTCCAATCAAAAGTGATATGTGACGGCATCAAATTCATGCGGCTGATATAATTATTTTTGGCGCATTTCTAGCATGACGATGCCTCAGCCAAATAAATTCAGCACTCCACCCCATTTCTTGCTTATGAATCCCCACTCCTCAATATGTGCTCTCGTCATTTAGTACAATTATTTTTCAATGCATAGACCCATGTGATGCATACGGGTGTGATGCCTGGAAGACTCTGTTTTCCTAGTTTTTTTGTAGAGTTCCAAACCATTCGGTCTTGAATCATTGTCATTTAAATTCCACTTTCCTTAACCTAAGCTGTCCTGGATCAATCTCACTATCAAATCTGGTTTTCTATGATGTGAATACGTCATGGATGATCTTACGTGTGTGGACAGATGAGGTATGATTGCCTAAAAGAGGAGCTTGTATAATATTTGGAAAGACATGCTTATGATGAGATTATTATTTTGAGCAGTACATAAAATAGTATATATTAAAGGTACAATGTTAATACCACAAAAAGGAACAAACTAGTTGCCTGTTACTTTATGTCGTGATTTATAAAGCTTGAATAAGGAAAGTATAGATCTTGTTAGCCCTAAGATGGTGTTTCACCCAGTGGGTTCGAAGGGATGTTTTACAATTGATGCAATTTGAAACAATGGTTTTCTGCAATCCATAGAGATTATGATTTGAAACTATGGTTAAGTTAGTCATGTTTTTAAGGTGTTATGTTATATATATAGATCTTAAAGATCTCTAATTCTGGTGTTTAAGGAAATTCAACTATATCGATAGTAGTTAGAATAGATAAGAGTTTTGTTGTGACTAGGGCTGGTCACAAACTCATCTTGATCTGTGCACAGGTTATGGTTTCTCTAGATATGGGTCATGACAAGTTATTGTGGTTTTTAGCCATGACTTCCTGGTATAATTGTACAACATTCCCATTGCACCGACGACATCTCAAATAAATTCAAAGAGTTCTAATCCATATGTTTGACCCAAAAAAGGTTGGCCCAATGCATGTGAAATCTTGTACTAAAGGATCTAGCGAGGATCAGATGTGCACAATGTTGCTCCATCAATGCAAGGAGGTTCTTTTTATGGTTCAAGTTTGCGACCACTTGGTTACAATGGAGCATCCTTACTTACCTGACAGATTTTGTACTAGAAATACTTTCAGCTAATTTATCCAAAAGCGATCTTTGAATTCCACATAAAAGAGCTTCATAAGCGGTTTCATTTTTTGGCCATAACATTAACCAAGTCTAGCAGGAGACTAAGAAAAAAAATTCTAGGAAATTTTCTTAAAATCTATATATTCTTCTACTTCAGAAACACTAAGGTGGAAACATCATCTCATTACTATCAAAGTGCTATTTATAAAAAAACTTTGCCTTTTACAACAGTTGATTTTATTTTGTACTGCTAGTACATCACATGACTTGGTGATGTATTGAAGGTAGTTTAGCATTTGTGAAACTAGACATGAAAGTACATATTTTTACATTTAGTTTGTGCATTAGTTGGGTCTCATGGAAACCTGGTCCTGGCGGGTTCACTGCGATCTGGCACAAAGTATTTGCTAGGTGTTAGAATTTAAATCGAGTAATATAAATTTTTACATAATTTTTCTCGCATCATTAAATTTTTTTAGAAATTAGGCAAATTTAGTTTAAATTTTAGCATTGTAAAAAAATTATATATCCTATTGTGAATGTTGGTGATTTTCAATACACACTAGTGCCAAAGCCAAAATGTTCAAAACCTACTATATGAGGGAATGAATTAAATATACTTTCTTTTATGTCCGATTGTTATTTGATACTATTAATTGTTTACTCATGTTTTTACACCTTCAACTAGCGATTTACTTGTGTTGGATATTCTTGATATTGTGTGTTTTCTCGTGATTTCGTTCAGGGATTGATCCTTACACTTAAGTGTGCTCAAGGGTCAACTTGGCTGGCATCCGGATTCCACTGGGAATGAATGTGCTGTATAGTTTTTGTAGCTATAAAATTCAAACCATGACAGACACCTTTCCTTGTCTACCCTGGCCAGATTTTAACCACATCTATTGAACGGAAATACAATAAATAGAATAATACAGGAGTATATCTGAGTGTTGGCAGTGTAAACACCTCCTAGGGGCACTAAGGTAATTTTTCTGCTTTTGTCATTGGTCCTTTAGCCAACTTCCTAGGGCTTAGGACAAAAACCAGCGAATTTTCTCAAAGGGTTGCAAGGCCATATTTGTGTACGATGGAATCTATTTTGCACACATTCAGAACTTTAGTTTTAAAGCTACATGTTTCATGTGACAGTGGCTTCAGGGATGAGTCAGTAGACCACTATGTTGCTGTGGTTCCTTATAATTGCTTAAGCAGTTTGTTGCTGCTATCAGTTTGTTGTATGCGTTGATAATTGTGGTTAAATTTACAGCCATAGAATGTCGCAATTTCTTTGAACGATAGGTAAACACCGAGGCAACCCTGATGTTCTCTAGTTTGGCCAATGATGAAGTTCAACACAACATCTTCTGGCCAGATCTTCCTTACCTGACAGATGAACATGGAAGTAAGTCAGTATTCAGTAGCATACTTGTTTTGTAATTTGAGTCTTTTGATTGACAGCTCATTTACTCGCTATAGTGTCTTGTGTTGACAGATATTTACTTCCAGGTGAGCAATGATGAAGACATTATGCAAACCCTGACTTCTGAAGATAACTATGTGGTAAGCAATTTTCTTGATCAAAAGAACATAAATGGTGTGGCAAGCAGTGTGGATCTGTTGCACGTATATTTATGTTAAGTAGTAATTGCTGGAAGCATATGTAATTTTCAAGTTGTTTCTGGATCTGAGAGATTTTATTTTATCTAATTAACATTAGCATACTCATTCTTAGAAACAACCATTGTTGACTTGGGAGCATAAAGGGCGTGGGCAGCTGCGGGAAACATCTACAGACAAAGTACTTGAAGACTTACTTTGTTTCAATAAACAACATAGATTGTTCAGGAATGCAGAGTTTTCTTACGTATTGCTTAATGACATTGTAATTGATTTAGTAGCTAAAGTGGGCCAAATTCCTCCCCTCCCACTCTCCAATGGTTCTATTGTATATCTTTTAGTGATTGACTAACTGCTGAAACCATCAGCGGAGTGCAGTTTTATCAACATCACCATCGCATTTCAGGTTCATTATTTGTCCTCCTTTCTCAATAGAAGTTCTTCCAAGGAAGCCTTGCATGAAATGGATCATGTCTACATGGGTGCTATGCTTGTTATTGGATTCTCCATCTTTCTAGGTCTGAAGGATAATAGAGTAAACCATGTGACAATATGATAACCCCCTTTCTTGTGGTAGTTGCTAATATGGGAACAAAATTATTGGATTCAGCAAATAACTGTTAGTATTCTGTGTTGTTTGACTTGAAATCATTTTTTTTGTTGTCCCTTTTTAGTTATTTGTTCATTTGTCTTATATACTTCCAAACCATGATGCAGCAAGTCATCATAGGTCTGGATACTAAAGAAATGATGAATGCGATGGATTTATCAGGCCCAACAACAATTGATTTTGGAATTGAGGAAATCGAAGATGATGATAGTGATTTTGATGAGGACAATGGTGATGGTGATGATGACGATGACAGCGGTGATGGGGTGGGAATTCTTGTTTCCATTTATATGCTTGGCTGGTTCTTCTTAAGCACTAAATTATAGAAACATGACATCCCTCTTTTTTCATGATCTCTACTGAAGGAGTGGGTCGACATTCTTGAAGATGAAGAGGATGAGGTGGATTCTGATGGATCTTTAGGAGATTGGGCAAAATTAGAGACGATGCGTCCTTCTCATCCTATGTATTTTGCGACAAAACTAGCTGAGGTAGCTGCACTTCTTAGTGTTTGTTGTCTTTGTTGCTTCCTAATATCTCGTGGTGCTCTAATGGAGCACATCTGCTTACCAAATAGATAGTACATTACCAAATGAACTTTGTTCGAATAAATCTGGCAGAAGCTAATATTACCTTGTGTAAGTTTTTCCCTGACCTTTTCTGCCTTTTCTGCCTCTTAATTTTTTTGAGTCTAATATGAAGTCTGAACTTAAGTACTAAATTGTTCATGCTTTTCTCCCTCTTTGTTGTTTGGTACAGGTTGCGTCTGATGATTCTATAGATATTATGGAGCAGACTCCAGCTGGTCTTGCTTTTCAAGGCCTTATACGGCCTACCTTCATTGAAGAACAATCGGTCATCCAGAAGCTCAGGTCCAACTGTCAAAACAACAATACCTATGTCAATGAGGCTGAGAACCCTACAGAAGTTAAAAGGGCAGATCATGGTGTAATTAATGGTAATGCAAATGAGTCAGCTTCGTCTGAAGATATTTCTCTATTGGCGGACGATATGGAAAAGGATGACATATTGGAAAATGCAAAAGCATTCTACAAGCTAGAGATGACTAAAATTGAGTTAATTTCTGCAAATGGACGTCAGGTGTGTTTGACATAGATTAAAGGCAATAAAAACTGTTTATTGCTGATTATCTCTGAGTTACCTAATGGGTGAAAGACTTGGAGGCAGAACAGAGGTGCTATGAACAATTTATATCCTTTTTTTATCACTATGTGGTTTCCATTATTGAAAAATTACCTTCTAATGCAGCAGTGAGTTGGCCTTGGAATTGTCCTTTCTTGTTAATTGGATGTCTACTTTTGCAATGGGCTAGGTATATTATCTTGGAGACTAATGACTTTGAAGGTATTAGAGTAGTCATTATTTGAGGAAGACAAAGTAACTTTTGTCATTCGGCTGATGCGGAGACTATTTTCTGTTTTTTAAGTTTCTTCATTGTGAAACTAGTCTGGATTTTGTCATTTAACTGATGTTTATTTGCATCAAGTTGCTTGTCACGTATTTTGTAACTTCAGTGGTTGGGTGTTAGCTTGCTGAGTGACAAATCTACTTGATTTTTACCTAGTTCTATTTGTTCGGTGTCATTGAATACTTAATGGTGAATGATTTGCCCTCCACCTCTGGGTAATCAATTTCTACTTGAATCATGCTCTATCAACACAACAGCCATATAAAGCTTCTAATTCCATTTTGAAGCAAAATTGGATAAGACTTGCTGTCATTTGCATGTGATGCGTTGCTTACTTCAGTTTATCCTTTTCTGGTTTCTTTTTCTCCTCATTTTACTCCTTTGAAGAACTATTACTTGTTGCAACTTCAACTTCTTTTATGGAGAGCTTGGTCGGAAGATGCTGACAGTTAAAACCAGGAAATATTGAGTCCTATTGAGTCCATAGCCAATTGATGCAGTCCAGGTTTATAACTCTTCCTGACTCAATTTTTTGTGGTGGCTTTGGTATTATTCAAAGATATAAGTGTGTGAAATTAAGATCTTCAGGTTTTAGTTGATTGGAAATGTGGAAGGAAGGATTTAGGATTATGATACTATGGAAAGATTATGAGTTAACAAGGATATAAGATGTGATGAAAGTATGCGAGTTTACTGGGATGATTTGGAGATCTAGGGCTGCTATGTGCTGGAAGCAGGAATTCTTGCAATATGTCAGGAGGAATAAAAGTTGGAGAAGCTAAGGGGAAAATGAAGGAATTTCATGCGAGCTTTTATTCATCGGCATTAATTCTGATTCATTCATGTTTGGATGAAGAGAAGGGGGGAGGCGCCGGATGTCCCTCATCCCCCTCAAGCTAAAATTAGACCTTTCTATTTAGAAAAGGCAGCTCAGTATATAAGGTTCCCATATCACAGGATCTGCGAAGGGTATAATTTTATCTCTACGTTGCAGTGGTGCTATTTTTGTGATTTGAATCTCCGGGTCATAATAAAACAACCTTATTATTGTACCAATGATAATTTTATATAACTTTAATAGGTTTACCCTATTAAAATTTATACTTGTTTATGCTACTCCGATACCCACTTGGTCTAGTGCCTAGAAACATTTAAGTAGACGACATTTTCTGAAAATGATATTTCCTAACTTGGAATCTGTCATAGGGGCCTACTTAGTGGCGGAGATGCCTGTGCCGTTTTGGCTCAGAGTTAAAGTGAAGTTATTCTACCTGTTATTGCATATATGATGACCTGTGATGAAATGCTCTCTGTTAAATACTTTCGCAAAGTAACTTTTGACAAATTTATGCCTTAGCAAGGGGTTGGGGGAACTGAATTTTGACAAATGCCATTTGATATTTTCTGTGGAGTTGGGTTCAGTACAATGTCTTGGGTATAGAGGTTGAATTGAATAGAAGTGGGTGCTGCTTTTGTTTCTTTAGCAGCTTGTATTTTTCAGTCTGTAAATAGATGCTTAATGAACTTGGGAAAATTATCTATTGTATGTTATCAGCAATGTGTATCACAATAGGAATCCAAACTTTTTTTTATTGTTCTTTTACAGACACTTGTTGATGTAGAAGAGTACACAAAAGCCCGCCCTGATGCTATTGCACATTCAGCTGCAAAAATCATTTCTCGTGTGAACTCTGCTGGAGAAAACACCACTCGTGCCCTCAAATCCCTCTGTTGGAGATGCAAGAGTATTCATGTGGAGGTTACGCTCTTGTGCTTGTGCTGATTTTGTTAGCTGCAAAATCATGTAAATTTGTCATCTAACTTTGAATTCTGGGCATTTGGAGCACGATTGTTTTTTCCCATTTTTTCCTCATTTTAGTGGTGCTATAAACCTATGTCTTTCCTAAATTTTCTGGAAGTTGAGAACTTTGTAAAAGGAAATCCTTCACTTACCCAAAAGGAATTACTGGTTTTCCCCAAATATGAATTTTCTGCGTTGCTGCAACTGACTTAGAATTCCTTAAGAAAGAGGCTGTGAACTATCAGGAGAAATTTCTTCTCCTAATAATATGATTGATGATGCCTCGTTAGCTAAACTCCCCCAATTATCATCTTTCTTGTGTTCTGTTGCAGGAGGCATCGCTTACTGGCATAGATACCCTTGGCTTTGACTTGAGAGTTTGCTCTGGAACACAAGTACAAACACTGCGATTTGCATTTAATTCACGGGTACTTTCTCTTCCACTAGTTTGTGGCTTGTTCTCTATGGTACCGGTTGTTGCTTTGTTGAATTTGCTTCATTAATAGGCTCATGATTTGACTTTGATTATTATGGACGGGTACCAATATCGACCCTAGACAAGCGGACCTAGTTTTATTACTGCAGAGTCAACTTGAACAATTAGAATTTAAACAGATTATAAGTGTGGTCCGTTTTTGGCTTTACATACATTTTCACAAAGGAATTGTTTAAGACTTAAAATTCAAATGTTTACCTTCGGTGATTATAAATGGTATTATTACGTGGAAATATAAACAATTAGGCCAAATGGGGCTCAACCTAAGTGCCTGATCATCGTATCTGCGTCTTTAATAACTGAAAGAAGAATGTGTTCATGGAATGAAATATTGGTTGAAAAGTAGGATTTCTGCTGATTTTTGATACTGTAACAAAATCACAATATATTCCCTTATCAGTAATATATTACAATATATCATGTGATATGCAAATTATAGGTCAGTACACCCCGTACGGCTGATAAATCGTCAGAACTTTCCTTGTTTATTTTGTTCTACTTCGCAAAAAAGAAAATTATTCTATGCGTTGGATGCAAATACATGTTGCCCGAGTTTCTTGATCGCAAGTGTACATACTCTGTCAGCATCTGTATAGTAAAAATGTTCGGTTCGTTTTCCTTCTTTCAGACTATACTCCTCATTTTGCTCTAAGAGAACTTTCAGGAGACGGAAAACATGTCACTATTGCTCCTATTTTCCCTTTTGGTCATCATTTTCTGTGTTTTGAAACTTCAACACCATAAAAACCACGAGCCTCATTTCTCGTCAGAGCTTAAGCTGAAAGGCGCACACGCTTTTTATGATTGTGGCTCTCGTTTCAGAGCAATCGGTGATTTCCTTCTATTAATCAGTAATTTCTCCCCCATTTATGCTGATATTCAGATCATATTAGCTAAATCATAGTTCATCAAAAGCCCCTCAACTATGCAGGCCACTTCAGAGTACAGTGCCGAGAGACAGCTAAATGATTTACTGTTCCCGAGAAACAACCTGATGCAACAAAAACTAAAACGACCCCAACAAAAGGAAGGCTGAAGCTAAAAATGCTATCTTCTTTCAGATGTTGCCTCCTCTTTAAGCTTAATTTGCAGGTAAAATTACCTTCGAAGGTTCCATATTCTTACTACAAGGATCTTATTATTTGATATGACATTTGTTGAACGGTTTCTTTTTCTTTACTGCTTTTGTTTCTACTGTGTGTGTCCAAGCAATAAATGGCACAATATTTTTTGGATAAAATCGTAGTAAACTTATAATATGAATAGCGTTACAAACTTAAATACTATTTTACCTATAGGCCGAGAAAATTCGGTGCTTTGCCCTTATTTCCCTTCTTTAAATTCCCATTAATCGGAGGTCGGCATGTTATTCTGTCACAATTTCAAACCATTGAGATATTATCTCCGTAACGTAGAAATAAGACTGTATATATTTAACCCATTTTTTTAATATTTTCCTAGATATATTGTCTTAATTTTATCCCAAATTTGTGCATGTTTAGCAGGGAAAAGAACTAAATTTAAATGCAATTGTCCAGTGACAATGTCTAAATACTTTGGAATCATCAGCAATTCTATTGTTGAAGAGTTCTCAAAAAATTTGTGCCTTAAATTTCAAGAATGCCACTAAGGAACTTTTATATTCACACATCTTCTGCTTTATATCTTCTACCTTTTGTGCATTGCAGATGTGCTTGGTACAGATGATGCATGGTAGAATGACAGAATTTGCCATGGCTTCTGCGTCAACTTGAATCGTGGATGAGATCTCTCGAGATCGAAAAACCGAACGCTGTCTTTTTTCTTATAAGTTGAAGATGAATGCCGATTGCTCACTCGAGGGAGAGTGATAGAGTAGAATATCCAGAGAACAAAATTTGAGGAATTTCGACCCCAAGAAGAAATATTATGATTTTTTTATGTGTTTCGAATTCTATTATTATTATTATTAT